>CM032887.1:4915000-5160000 GCA_019176425.1 Megalops atlanticus
TCCCCTGAAAGCAGAGCTTTCCTTAACAGATGCCCTGACCATTTCAAGGGGTGAGGGACTCCGGTTTCGATGCTGGAGGACTGGTCAGAATTCGCACGGGTCTTTAACCCCTTAAGGAGGTGGGGAGGGGGAGGGCAGGTTTAAATTTCGGCAATTTCAGCCCCTTCCAAAAAAAGCATGACTTCATCCACCCCGGGGCTCCGGGCAGCAGAGCTGAAACAGCCATCCTGTTTAATTGCAATGCAGTGTGTGCTTGTCTAAACGTTGACTCCCGGGGGCGTGTGGGAAGGTCGGGGGCTCACGCCAAAGTGGAAATATCATGCAGTTCATTCAAAGACAGCCAAGTCTGGTCCTGTGAAGAAAGAGAAAAAAAAAAAAGTGGCTACATGTAAGGGAAGCTAGTGGCGATGAGTCACCGCTCGGTGGCTAATCAGATTGTTGTACAATGAGCTTTCTCCCGGTGGCTTCATTGACAACACATGTGCTGACTTAAGCGAGCGAGCGAGAGAGAGGGAGAGGGAGAGGGGAAAATTCCATACTAGCTTTATACCGTCTAGACAGTCCGGGGCAGGGGGTAACTCCACTGTGCTGTGGCCTATTTTTTTTTTTTTTTAATTGAGCAGTCTAAATATTTAAATTACAGTGGTACAAACCAATTTTCCCTACGATTTCCATTTGAGATTTGCGGATGATGTCAGCGGGTTCCAAGCACTTTTCCGTTTTTTTTTTTTTTTTTTTTTTTAAACCCCCAGGCCCACCAGGCGAGTCTCGAACCGGTCCAACCGGTCCCCCTGGCTCCTCTGGGCCTCGCGGCCCCCCAGGTCGCCAGGGAAGCCCGGGGATCAGGGGACCACCTGGCCCTGCAGGTTACTGCGATTCCTCCCAATGTGTTGGCATTCCTTACAACGGACAAGGATTCCCAGGTAGGGTCCACTACTCCTGAGGGTGTGGGACAGTAGAGTAGAAACAACTTAACACTCTCTATATAATGAGTTTTGAAGCAGGTGTTGCATGAATTATATTTAGCATTTAAATAAATACTGATTGCACAGTTTGTTAGAGTTTGATGCATAATACTCTGCTAGTTATTGCTTGTTTTGCACCTCTTATTTTGAAATAAAAAATGCTTTTTTCCCCCTCTGGTGGACTAACTAACATCTTCTTTAACCTGTTTCAGGTTCGGCATAGTAAATTTTATAAGTCGCCTGTGTGCTGCTTTTGAAATTGAGAACAAAAAAAAAGTGTCCTGTTTCTGGGATATTGCTCATGTGCTTGAGAGGCCCGTAAAAGGATAACCACCATGGATATGATAACTGAACAATGCTGACCGTCATAAAACGGAAGAGACTGGCACTAACAACACTTTACAGCTACTAGACAGGCAGCGGCGATGGCAACATAGTGGTCTGTTTGCATCTTGAACCCGAACGGCGAAGAAAAACCAAACAAACAACCAACCAACCAGCAAAAAAAAAAAAACAAAAACAAAAAACGCTTCTGTTGGGGAAGGAGCATGTAAAACTACTAACAAAGTGGATTTATGATCTAGAACGAAGGCGTTAACACAACTCTGTAGAGGTGATATCTGTAAATAAACTAATTGTGCCTTGTAAATGATTTCTAAATCAAATCCACTAAAATTGGTTAACATCTGTAATGAGCTTCTGCCTTATAACCTACTGCTTGCTTACTGCCGATGTAACCTCTTTTTCACCATGCATAAAGACGGCGTTTCCCGCAGCCTCTGCTCTGGTTCAAATCAAAGCACGTGTCATTTGTACATGTAAACGAGAAGTTTTCTTTCTGGTTATTTTGCTTCTGTTTTGTTTTTTTTTTTTTCCTCTAATTTTGCTGTATTGGATTTGTTCCTCTGGTACCTCAGTATGTTATGAGGACTAGCACCAATATCACAAATGTATAGAAAGCCTGGTGTCAGAATTATTACTTGATTTTTTATTATTATTACGTTGTAGAGGAACATATTGCATCAAAAGCTACTACAGTATGAATACTTGTTATTGGTCATCTTTCCTTTTTTTGTCAAAATGTGGCACGTAATCGTACCTGAGGAATGTATTAAAAACATACATACTTTTTTTAATAATGACAAATGACTACAATAAATGTACAATTGTTGTAGTATCCCACTACGTCCACTTGTAGCTGAGGACAGTTAAGGAAACAGTTAAACAAACAAGCTAACGACATCGCTAATGCATTCACACAGAGTTACGTTGTGTGCACTATGTGTTCGTGTCCACTCTATTTGAAACGTTGAGCTTGTATGTAGCAGAATAACGGCCATGGAAAAGTACAGCTGCTTTTTGTGCATGCCAAGTCACAGACTCCAGACTAAATTCCTGTTCCAATTGGCCAAAAAAATTATTTCCAACCAGAACCTTACCAGCCTGAGCCCGAACCCCATGTAGTCGCAATTCCCGAGGAGCCATCTGAAGACTGAGACAGAAATACAATCATCCGGTTATTCCTGAAACCAGCGTGGAGAGAGGTCACTATCAAGAAAGGAGTCCGAGAGAATAGTGCCATAGAAATGATGATTATGTTTCCTTCAAAACCATTCCAATTCATTCTGATGTTTTCACATATGCTTGAACTAAGTCAAAAAAATCATACACACACAAAAAAGGGTTTTTATACCTCCTTATTTGACACTTTTAAACAAACAAACACAAAAAAAGATTTCAGTAAGTTGGAAAGGGGAGGGTGTGTTATTTCTTGAAAACCTGTGAGTTTGCTATCTGTTCCCTTAAGTGTCTTTGCTTGTAATATAACTGCAATAAGTGTTCATCAGAGTCCGGTGTTAAAAGCACTCATCGTGTAAAAATCTGCATTCAAACATCCATGGAGAAAATGTTTGCCAATGTTTGTTGTAGCACAACGATAACCAACAATAAATGGCAAGGTGTGTTCATCACGATTCATCACAAGTGTCTTAATGTAAAGTTGTATGTTGTTGTATTGCCATTGTGTATTTTTCCATCTTTTTTTAATTGTAAAGGGGATGATTGGATCCAGATCTACATGCAGCACACCAGACTCCACTACAGTAGCTAAATATGGCTTCCATTTTGTTATTTTAGACTAAATATTTATCAGTTTTATTATACCAACTCACAGCTGATTTTACCAAAGGTGGAATTGCATGTCTGTGTTGTATATTTAGTGAGGATTTTTAAAAATCAGAACATAGTTGTTTTTTATCGATATCCGATGCAGTTGGAATTTGTCTGCAAGACTATGGATATAGAATTGCTGCTTTCATGTTTTAACTGCAGATTGTGAATTTCACAGCCTTATTTTCTTATTTATTTCTGAAACAGAAGAGGCATTTTTCAATAAAACTACTGAAAATGTATCATTTGTGTCAATCTCACTTCTCTAAAATGGTCAAAACAATTGGAAAAACGTGGAATTTAGACTACAAGTATGATGGAGCACAACAATGCAGTAGGTAAGCCAGAAAAAAATTATATATATTGGCACAAATTATTGCTCATTTATTAACTTGGTTGCATGTTTATTTTTGTAGTTGATGAGAGTCTATAATCACAGCTTTTGGCAAAGCAGGCCCCAGGCCTGATAATTGGCCATCACCACCAGACAGTTTTAATGACTAATTAGGAACAAAACAACACAGAGAGATGACTTTCCTATGACATTGACTCACAAAACGAATGAACTGGTGACAGTTTCCCATCAATCCCAAGACACACAACACACTTCTGTTCGCAAGCTCTTGGAACCCAAACCAGCACTTCCATTCCCTGAATACTGGGCTACGGTTCTGGGACATTATTAATCATATCAACAGCACTGGGAACGTGGACCAATGTGTCTCACATTATAAATTTTTAGGATATCTGCATGGATGGAAACCATATCAGAGTGACAGTAGGCTGCAGTCAGAGCCTGCAGTGATTTATGTGGTGTGAAGGAACTTAGAATGCAAGTATTCCTCTCGGGACAGGAACGCCAGGCATCAACAGATACCATCACTCCATCCATCTCTCTAATGCTGAACGTTAATCAGAGTGGCAGCATGTACCATGTGTGAAGGCTTTGGCACGACTTGACTGAGAATTGAACCCGCAGCCTCCCCATGCCTACTGCATGGTCCTGTATAACACACCTGAGCAGGATGTTTGAACCATCTTTACCGATCACTATGAAGAAAAATTACAGGCTTAAAAGGAAAAGAAAGGGTTAACAGTGCGGTAAGCAATAGTGGAAGTCCGCTTAATGTTGACTAGTGGTTGCCAGGTGACGCTGAAAGGTATGTTATGATGCGTATAGTATGCACATTCAAACATGTCTCCTCCAAAATGTTTTTAGGTTCGTACAAGTCAGTCATAAACCACAATGACCTGAATCTGCACACAGTTTGGCTAAGAGTGCCACTCAGACAACATCACTTGACCAATAACGACTAAGGAACAATGAATAATGCACAATATGACTTTCTGTGTGGTGACCTGCCAAATTGCAGCTTCCCAAAAAATGTTTCCTGTAATCTTACAAATTCACCCGCAAGAACTGCCATAGCTAACCTTCATAAGCCAATGGAAATTTTGATACAATGGTTCATACAAAAACCCTAATAAGCCTTAACATTATTCAAGTTGTCAGGAAGATAATGCCTTTTTAAGCTGATTTAAAGATAGGACTAGTTGTTTTCTGTCAGGCTCTGTGTTAGAGAAGTTCATCTCTGTCATCACATTGCTCCCAACCAGCTTAGAGTACTCACAGTGTTCACAAATATGATTGACAGTCACTGCAGAGGGACCATCCATTGTTTTACTGTGTTGCATAACCACTCCTGATGTTGTCCTGCAAAAGTGCATGCCATCAAAACATTTTTTATGCAGTCACCTGAAAATCTTCACCTGCACATTGCAACAAAATGCGGATAATTCAGACCCTGTAATGCAAGGAGTATGAAATCGTAATACTGGCATTTTTGGGAAAATGACCAATATCAGTGTGTCAGTGTTGCAGCCAAAGACTCGTGTACAGTATGTACAGTAATATAACTGCAAACAGGGCAAACCAGCCTACTTTACATCTCATTCTGCCACCAGTCATCATGGACAATTGGCTTTTTAAACCTGTTATGATTAAAACCAATAGATTCAATGAAGATGATGATTTGCTACCCTAGTATCCCCACAGATATTCAACATTCAGCTGCACTTCATCTAATCATTGCAACTAACATTCTGCCTTCCATTTTGACAGGTTCTTTATGTTATGTTTAAGAAACTGCAATCATGTTTCATCTCCACTGTGGAGAGATTTAGTTTGTGTCCAGGGCAACTCCACAGATGCATTCTAGAATCAGCTGTACTGAGTGATTCTGTGATAAATACACAATGCAGAAACATCTGTATTTGCACACTATATGCAAACTACTCAATAACTGGGTCTATTCTGAAGCTGGTGACACTTCATATAAAAGAAATATCTTAGAAAATAGTATCAAGCCATACAGGGTACGAGATGGACTAGACATTACACACACAGTTACAGTCCCGCTCAAGGCAAAGTTTCCAGGCAGAGAAAAATGCTGGACTTCCCCTTAACCTTTTGCTAGAAGGAATGTAGCAGCTCAAGAGAACAAACAGTACAGCACAAGACAAACATTATGGCTGTGCACCCCCTCCCTAATTAATTGAACAATTGTCTTGAACAGACTTTGAATGTGAATTTGATGGAATCATAGTAGTTGGAGTAGCTGGAATCATTTTCTGTAAAAGTGACTATGAATGAAGAAAAAAATTGGAATAACAGGTAACTAATTAATCAACTTTGGAATTAATTGCTCATTTCTGATTCCTAGCCAATCCCTGTTTTACTTTTTCCTCAGATATTTTCCTTATGAATCATATGCACAAACACATGAGAAGTAAATTGTAACTGCTACATAAACAAGTTAATATGACAAACCTATTAACTACAATTCTATCATTTCCACAAAATTATACAATTCCAAACTGAAATACTATTTTCACATCTGAGGACTGAACCAGTATTTGAGTGCATTTCTTTCATGTGAACTAATATTTATTTAAGCTACTTAAAGCCTACTTTGATGGAATGAACCACACAGAATGAGTGCGCCAAAATAAGATCATATACAGAAAACTATGCAAAATAATCCCATATGGCACTTTGGAAATAATTCAGTGTATGCATTCCAAAATGTATCCTCCAGTAATTATACACAGATTCTGACAGTGCTCTGATAATTAATGGATGTCAAAATACATAAGCCAAGCTTCTTGGTTTACTGTTGGTTACGTCCGTGACTTTAATTTTGTGCAAACGCACGCTCAGAATATGCATTAGATGTGACATCTTAGAACAGTCTTGGAAAATATATAGAAGCTTCCAAAATATAAGACCAGCAAAAGAATTTTTCAGTGCCAGTCTGGCACATATTTTAAAAAGGATCTGGAAGGCTGGCACTTCCTTATGGAACCCTTTATGATAATATTGCTTTGAAGTTGTTTTGAGCAGCATGCCTGCCCTCCAGAAGTGGATCTTCCTACATAAAGTACGCTGAAAGAAATGCAAATCTTTGGATAATGGCAAACAGCAACAACAAAACATGTCAGCGCTTTGAGGCAATGCGTTATTCACTGTGCCAGTCACTGTACTGTCCCACATATATTTTTCAGTCAAAAACAACACTACATGCACAGTGTATAGTTCTTGTCGGAACTGCCAACTGTACGTGATAACCCCTGCACTTGGTATCACTGAAGCAATATGAATACTACCCTCCAATACACTTGCATGCAACCAACAGCTGTTTTTTGGACCACGCCACACAGAGAACTACATTCTGATGGGCACCAATAAGAGGATGTGCACTACTTCATAGATGTCATCCAGGCAGCCCTGATGGACTGCAGGGTGCCTGAGGCCAGTGAGATAAGGAATCTTAACTACCTACCCCCATCCCCAGCTGAGTAAAGGCAATTTGTTCTGCCACTGTAAACTCGCTGTTACTGTTGGAGGATGGTATGGCTGGTTCCAAACCTGGGTTGTAGAGATCATCCTGTACTCAAGACAACTGCCTCACTGACTGAGCCCCCCTGAAGCCCTGAAAAGAAATATATTTCTTTCAAAACGATCATAATATACAAGTGGTGCTGTACTGTGGAGCAGTGACTGGCATTGTTGCCTCACAGCTTTGGGCTTGAATTTTTCATATTTTAAACGCCTAATATTACACCATGGCACAAACCCAAAATGTCTCATATCAATATTTCCATCAAGCTCAAAAAATACCATTTACATACCATATGAGCTATAGAACATATCATTTAAAGGAATGTGGTAAAGGAATGTGTTGGAACCTTACCAAATCCATCTTATCTGAACAAGATCTGTGTAAGTGTTTACAAAGTGATGTTACACTGTCAAATTCTGACAACCATCCATAGACAGGATTTCAAAAATTTCACCCCAAAAAGCCTGATAATGGACAATGGTGAGTCACGCTTAGGGGGTGAGGGGGTCAGGGGTTGAGTTGGCGGGAGAGACACCTCTGGGACAAGCTGCCAGCAACGCAGGCATTTGCACATTTACAGATCACCAGCAATCCGCCTTCGAGACACTAACAGCCATGAAACGTTTTACTGTGAAACCTTTCACTAGATTCACAAATAATCAAATCCATTTGATAGCCACACTTTATTCGATGCTCCCTCTTTAAGAGTGTTACTGTTAAAATCGCTCGCAGGTACGCTTTCATAACCAGCTGACACGCATTAGCACAGGATGTAATATACGGCTATTGGAGGCCGTGAGCCCAAAACGTAATTCCCACTATCTGATGCTGTTGCCTTTTATCGAGAGGTTAACGTTTTGGACAAACCATCAAGATTATCACAAGAGGCTGTCAGCACAGCCCGCTGTTGGCCACTGTATATATGATGCTGTGTAATGCTATAAATTCGATCTTCTGTTTGGGTTTGTGAGGTAGCGCTCCTAGTCAAACTATAAACTTGGAGGTTTTTTTTTCCCTGCCAACAATGACCTCATGGAAAGCAAAAGGGAAGCAGCTGAGTTCTGGCAGATTTGGGCACACGTGCAACATGAGGTGCTGCTAAGCGGACATTCATTCCACTTATGACAGATTTAACAGGTTCACCACAATGATGGTGAAAAAAAGAGATCCTGTGACATCACCCTGTCCTTCTCCGGCTCATTTTCCATTGGCTAACAGGTGATAAAATGACTACATCTGGCAGGGTGGATAGTTGGCCTTAAAAAAAGAGAAACCAGAAAGATAACAGTAACAAAAACCAAAGGAAAAGGGAAATCTGAGAGGAGGATGGATAAAAGAAAATTCAGCCATGGACTGGGATTCCTTTCTTTTCAGAAAGGGTTTTAAAAAGCATTCCACATTTTGAAATCTTGTTTTTATGAGATTATTCTATTTGAATATGTTTCTAACTCTAGATAAATGAGGTAAACACATGTGAATGTAAACTTTCTTATAAAGTAATCATATGATACAGTGTAATGGAGTAAAAAATAAATCCATTGTGATACTCACCATGTATTGGGCGCAATTTTTCATTTTGAGATAACTAGCAAAGATGTGGTCTTTGCTAGTTATCTCATGATGGTTAACTAAAAGGTTGGCCACTGAGTCATTTAATTAATTAATGAGTTATTTAATCAATTATATAATTAATAATTAATATAATCAATAAGTAAAACACCTTTCATTCTCAGATTGTTAGATTTCTGTTCAAAGCGCAACATGATTTGTACATTTTATTGAATTGCAACAGCACCTTAAATCAGTCCTCTTTAAACTGTCAAAAAATCCTTTTCAATCAAGGAATGTGTACACTGCCCTCTGCATGAAGTTATTTCTAATGTGAACTGTAGGTATTGCATTTACACAAAATTTGTAGCCTGCATCTGGCTTCCATCTAGCCCTCAGAGGGTATACAATTACAATCCCTTCATGCCCCAGTCTGTTTGGAGCATCCCACATTATATTTATTACCATCATTGCTGTTTTAACATTGACCATGTGTTAACATGTGCCCAGTGTCGTGCTCAGTGTATGTGCAGAGCAATGATCTGAGGGGGCACAGATGAGATACACAAAGTCTTACTTATGGTGCCTTCTAATGCCTAACTTTTGCCCATCTTTTCTGCTCTTCTTCTTCTCTTTTTCACTATTTGAAATAGTGAAAATTCAGTGCCTGTGGGAAAAACTTCCCCTCATTCATCAACTGTGCAGCAAGTTTGATTGTTTTACAGAAACCTCCGTAGAGAACCTTGGACCAAACTCAGCTGTAATTTCCCCTTTGGTTTTCTCTTTGTGTCTTTGCATTGCCCACCTCTGATGTTCACTGCTTCTTGGGTTTGTGGAATTGCCTCGGCCTACAAGCTGCATCTGTTATTATTTTGTGATTAGTGTCTGAGCTGGAACGTCTGCCAGTTACTGTGGTTACGAGGAACCGAGACTGGCTCCAACTTTCTCATCTAATTGTCTCTAAAGTCTCCTTATTGACAAATAAATTACTGCATTACACGGTTCAGTGATATAATTTTGTCTCAGTGCGGAGTTATAATTTAGTGCACAGTAAAGCTTACATTGGCTTTGTGCTTAGCCAGCATTATGACAATACCTCAGTTGTAAAATTGAATCTGAGATTCAAGTGAGCTTCAGTTAGGAAGCTGAACAGTTATATGATTTTCCTACAGTCTTGCATCTTTAATTTAAGTTGAAAACTTAGTTTTGAGTGTCAAGTGTAATATCTTTGGTCCTTGAAGAAATATGGGGGAAATTTCGCCAGACTTGAAAATGATCATTAAAACATCAAATATGTTGCCCCTGCATACATTGTCATTTCTCATTCATTCATATTGATAATATATATTTTATTCTTAGTATTGTAAGTCCCTCCATTCTGGTAAAATGCTCTCACCAGATACATTTATTCCTTCTGCAAGGGTAAATGAGTTGAAAGTCATCCAGGAGCCGAAATAACTGTGTCTTTGGAACATCCCTCCCCTCTGAGGTTTTTTGTCTGCATACAGAATCTGGTGACAGGGACTGACCTGAGAACAGTGATTGCACGTCATCTCCCACGCTGTGACTGTGATATTCTACCGTGATATTCTAGATATTGCTGTGGATAGTTCAGGCTGGACTGAAATGTTAGAGTGCATCAGTGTGCAGTCACAAATCAAATGAATTACACAGGACAGCTTTGAGGTATCAGTATGTTTTTTGCCATAACAGCTCTGAGCCAGCAGTTCAAAAATAGTGGGCCTGAATATAACCTAAGGATTTTCTCATGACCCTTTTGCTCCAGTATTACCAGTAGTAAAACTGCACTGGACTAGACAATGTGGAAGACAGATGCAATTTTACTGTCAGTAGTGATTTTTTGGACATTTCTACTGATGCCAAGGATACAATGCCAACAATGCATCTCCCTAAAAGCTCTGTAGACATTCTAGTGCAAATATTCAGGTACAACAGATACTACAGGCTGTTTCATGCTGAATGATCGATAAGCATTAAGGATACCAAATCCAGTCCCAGGTGGAAATTCAGAGTTAACAAAAGCCAAAGCAAACAGGATCAGCAAT
Source organism: Megalops atlanticus (assembly GCA_019176425.1). Taxonomy (NCBI): domain Eukaryota; kingdom Metazoa; phylum Chordata; class Actinopteri; order Elopiformes; family Megalopidae; genus Megalops; species Megalops atlanticus. The sequence continues at coordinate 4,925,651 of CM032887.1, forward strand.
GTCAGCTAAACAGCAGATATTTATATCATTATTAATACGTGCTTTATATGCCCAGCTAAAGACATCCAGTGGCATGTTAATGGTGTAAACTACAAATTGTTTTAATATAGTACCTTAAGGGGCCAATATTATGTATGTATGTATGTATGTATGTATGTATGTATGTATGTATGTATGTATGTATGTATGTATGTATGTGCATATTGTCTGTAAGTATCTGTAAGACACAAAACTTTTTTTACTGTTAGTTTACTATTGAAGTCTTTCATTGATGGTTCCTGTTTTCTTCACTAGCTGCTGCTTGCAAATCCATTATGTTAAGTTCCCACAGTAAGTTTTTAAAAATCTGTTATATCCATGAACCTTGTGTTACTACAGTGCAAATGGTTACAATTGGTTTATGGCCGCTTGACCATTTGGTGATAGACTGTCATTTCAATAAAGATTGTTCTAAAATTTCTGAGTGGAATCTTTCATTCATACTTAAATTCAGCATAGACCTAGGGCCTCTATGAGAAGGAAACCCAGGGAAAGTGGTGTGATTTACCAAACTTCATTGATCATTATAAATTTGTATTTTGTATATGCTCAGTGTGTCCAACTAAGTGCCTCTGCTGGATTTTTTTTTTATTCAAATATTCAGCCATTCAAATTTAATTTCAAGCTCCAGTAAGATATACTGCAAATGTTAATGATATCTGTAAACTGCTCATAATTTTAATTTTAATGGCCTTCCATGCCGTTTTAGTAGCAGGACAAAAGGGCAGCAATGCTGGGGAAATGTCTACAATATTTACAGTCATATTTTCTAAGTTTACAGTTAATATTAGAGATATTAAGAGACTGAAAAGTAAAAGTTTTATTAGACATAAGATTTTAAACAGGACTGGGAGCTTTGTTTCTGCTCTGGTGCATTATACACACTCTATTAAAACATGTTTGAGACATTCCTTTTGGTATTTGTCTTTTATATTATATTTGTATTATAAATTGTATTATTATTGCTCATGATGATCTTTGCAACATTAGTCTTTGGTGTCAGTCGTCTCCTTATAAAGCAGAGTGGAATTTGCTTTTATTGGGTTTATCATGTATCTGTTGCACAGGGGAAGAGAATTGCACAATGAGTCATGTAGGAGGTGTTTCCTCAAAGGCTGGGAGAAGGATGCAACAAAGGAAGTTACGCATAAAGGAAACGCGAGAATATACATGTGGAAACTCTTTTTATGCTGGAAATAATGCTAATGATTAATGCTTTGTAATATAATTAAATGTTGCCTTGCTTTTTTGCTCTTTTTCTTTCATTGTCAAGTCATATGGCAGGTTGAAAACCAAAAATGTACCTACATATATTTATGCATTTGCCATTTATATTTCCATTCCTAAATCTGCAAAGGTGTATATATTTGCAATTTTCTATGCTCTTCCTGTCCTTTTATCATTTGTCTCATTAGTCAGATGAAAATATGCCTGTATAATTTACAGAATTGCATGATGGTAGTTTTTATTTTCTTGGAGTAATTACTTGTCAGGGCTGGCTGGAGTTTATTCACATAGCTGTAGTCTCAGATTTATTATCTTTAGATAACAATATGGGTGGAATTCATATTTTCCTCTCAATGAGACTTAATAGTTCTGTTTTTGCAAATAATGATGAGTGTTTTTAATAAGACACACACGCTGTATTGGGAAAATAATCATTAATCTTGCGGTACCTGAAACATGACCTTGTTTTGTAACTTTGCAACAAGCGCTTACATATGTAGGAATGCTAAAAGCAAAGACATATTAAATGTGTAATTCATCCTTCTCTTCAAAGTAAAATAAAATATGGCCAGTTCTATAGTTTAATCAAAATCGCTTTGAACATAACCTCTTATTTATGTGTATAAAAGTTACATACCGTACATACTGTAGCAGGAGGGAACTGGTTCTGTGTCGGATAGCGATGTGTCATTCCCAGAGATGAAAAAACATTCATCTAATGGTGGATTTATAATGACCAGTTTGTTACGGCAGTGACCATGGAGGTTTTTACTGCATCTATTCAGTTGCCGGTTATGTTATAGATACCAAACCTGCTCTGCGGGTCCTTATGTTTGTGAACCAGTGCCATTTCAATACATTATAAAATGATCAATAAGATTGTACAGCTGAATTCTTGTTCTACTTCGTCTTCTTGTGTTCTGCATACACATGATTTGTGTCTGTGTCTGTGCATAGGAGTGGCAGGAGTGGGGTTGGTGTCCTAGTGGTGTTTCTAAGAAGGTTAAAGAGGTCCTGACATTGAATTTACATTTTGTCACTTAACAGGCATGCTTAACCAGCATGACTTACAAAGACAGTGGGTACAAAGTGCATCTAATAAAGTTGCATGAAAGATGATGCATACGGGACGCAGCTGACCGCGTGTGAACATGCATGAGCCCTACACACTGAGCTGTGACAGCCTGTGGGAACCATTCACGTCTTAATAATTCATAAAGGCAATGCAATCAATATGGCAGTGCGATATACCCTACGGTAAGACTGCACAAATAAGGGGAAGGTGACCTACGCTGAGATAGGGGAATCAGGATGCGATCTGAAGAGGTGGGTCTTCAGTCTGTGATGGAAGCCTGCTGACTCCAAAGTCCTGGCTGCTGGAGGAGGCTTGTTCTTCAACACTGGGGCCAGAATGGATGGAGAACGCTCCTGGGACAGGGTGGAAACATGGCCGGGAGACTGCACTGAGTGAGTGATCTGTCCCGCGTGGAACGCCTGATGGTCACTTGCTGATATGAGGGAGCTGTTGCCCTTGCCGCCTGGGTCAGTAATCTTGTAATGAATGTGAGCCATTAGTGACAGCCATTAGCAGGAGATCCGATTGGGTAAGATAGGGGAGATTTTTGGAAGATTGTGGACCAGCTGATCAGCAGCATTCTGGAGCACCTGGGGTCTGATAACATGTGCAGGGAGACCAGAAAGGAAAGACTTTCTGTAGTCCCAGGGGGACAGAGACAGGCCTTGGGCCAGCAGATGGGTTGAGTATGTCATGAAGAAGGGGTGGACAAGAGTGTAAATTCCCTGTGAATTCATAATCAGTATTATGAATGAATTCATTTTTACATTATTGCTTGCAACACAAGCACTTAAAAGTCTAAAGGGAACATCAGCAAGTAGCAATCAACATTAATCAGCTTTTCATAATACCATGCGCATGGCAAAATCTGATGTTCATTTGTGAGACACAGTTAAGAGCAAATGTTGATTGAATCTAGGAGTTAGTGTTGTAATGGTGCTTGTACCTTGTTACATTTGTAATTACACTTCCTACCTTCAGAATTGTGCAACATCACACACATTCACTGAGCCAAAATAAACCCAAGCGAACCGAAGAGAATTCTAGATTTTAGGGCTTTAAGTAACATTACTGTAGGGATGACAGTGCATCAGTGGGGATTACGAGCAGTGACTGGAGAACTCTGGAGCATGCAAGGGGTTAAATTGTAGATACATGACGGATGAAAACTTCAGTTTTGTGTTCTAAGTTACGAGTTTGCTATGTGCTCTTTGTGAAAAAGCCTTATTGGCATGGCACCATTGTGGGAGAGTTGTAGGGGTAAGTTGGAAAATAATTACCACATTTTCCCTTTGGTTCCGTGGCCCTTTACATTCCTTTTTTCAGTCTTTGCGTGCACTGCCATTCCTATCCAAAGGTCATCTGTGTGGGTGTGTGAGTGTGAGAGAGAGAGAGACAGAGAGAGGGGGCGTGTGTTCGTTTGCATGCACCATTCAGCACCACTGACAGCATTGCATGAATCACAACCAAAGTTACCGTGATTCCCGCAAACCAGACTGATTGCAGAATTGCAGAAGATTGCAGGCGATCTTTTGGATCACCTACGGCTAGCCCTAAATCAGTGACTAGAGATGCAGCGCAACTTTCCAGTGGTCAAACCACCAGAGCGCTCCTTGGGGAACAGCGGGTGGGAAATCATACTTCCATGCAACATATGGATACATTTTTATTGTCATATCTCATTGCAAAAGCATAAACATCTCTGATAAAGTGGTCCACTTTTACGCTATTATTTGTGCCTGTTTTTGCTAACCCTGATTAAATAATAGGAACATGACAAATTGATACGTTTTCACGGGGGTGAAAGGTCGTCAAATTTTTCGGGAAAAATAACTGGCGGAAATCAAATAACCACGGTTTGAAATTGCAGTCAATATGGAAAATGTGACATCATGCCTGATATAAAGGGACGAGATGGCTGTGGATTTCTGCTGATGCATGCATTAGTCATTTTCGTCCAATCGCTCCTTCACAGGCATTGGCCGTGTCAATGCGTCAGGGCTGCGATGCAGATTTTGTAAAACTTCGAGAAATAACAAGCTCTAAATCGGTGTTACTGTTTTCAAACAGTAAATTGCACACAGACCGGTTCCCCTGTGCTTAATAAATCCAGAACAGGCCAAAGTAAGAGGCAGAACGTAAACAGAACAGCAAACAAGTTTTCGGGTATTTTTGTTTTGGGACACTGCGCCGCTGCTGCAGGCAGCCTTTTGCTCTCAGCCTCCAGATCATGACATTTATTAACAGCGTCTCAACAAGGGCCTTTGAAGTAGACCCAGAGAAACACGGATCTTACAAGCTTAAATTAAATGCCTCGATGTGCTCCTAATTGGCTCGCCCGCTGCCGTTTTGACATCCCACTACAAATAGCGACTGATGAGAAGAGGACCGAGACTCGCTCCTAGCTTAAGCGTGCTTTTGTCGCTAATGAAGACCATTCGCTGCGTGTCGACTGGGTTACAGTTACCAGGAGAAATGAGGCACATGTGCTGAACAAACGATCTTTGACTTCTGACTCACATTACAAGGCATACACAAAGGCACTAAATTAATCACGGCTCTCTCAGCGCGTCGCATGTGAGTGCTGCTGATGTGCTCATTTTAATCTCCCCCAACGCGGAACTAAGTGGAGGCCTTGCAACACAAAGATTATGTTTCAGTGGCAATTTCCTCAGTGTTTAAAAAAAAAAAACAATATGACAAGACATCATATGATCCAATACATTACTTGCATTTAGCAGATGCTCTTATCCAGAGCGACTTTCATCGATTACAGTTTTTCACAATGTTACCCATTTATACAGCTGGATATTTACTGAAGCAACTATGGGTTAAGTACCTTGCCCAAGGGTACAGCAGCAGTGCTCCAGCAGGGAATTGAACCAGCAACCTTTTGGTTACAAGGACTGATCTTTAACCACTATGCTACACTGCCACTCCAATAGACATCATGAATAATGTCAAAAGAAAAAAAAAAAAAGATCTTCCATACTGTTAGGTTGTTTTACTGTACTGTGAAATGCATGTTGCTTTGTCTTTCCTGTTTTGTATCTGTGCTTGGTGCCCCAGGGCTATGACTGTTGCCCCAGACATAATCTCTGTGGGAAACGTCCATCTTGATGGAGTGCGCCTGACAGATCTCACAGATGCCCTCAACAGACACGCAAAGACTGCACAACCTCCAACCTTTCACATCAAAGAAGTTCAAGCCCTCATTCTCAAAGCACCGCCATTTCAAATCAGTCACATTTGCCACCAGTACTGACCAGGCCTCAATCTTTCTCTACCTTCAATCAGAAAGTGCTGACCACTACATACTGCAATGCGCTGTGTGGAAGTTTCAAACACGTTCTTGCCCTTTGCAGGGCTCTTTGTTCCGCGTGGTTATGAAATCGGTTGTATTAATTCCATATTTCAGACGGCGGATCCAGAAGAGCGGCAGTAGTTCAGTGAGCCGGGACACATCAGTCATTGGGTCACTCTCTGTGTGGCTGTCTGCGTGATTGATGAGCCTCTGCTTCAAAGCGTTACAGTGTGTTTATCACTGGACACGAAGGCGCTACACACAGGGGTCCACCGTCGGAGACCGCGAACCGCGGGGCAGGTAGTGACCCCCGAGCAAAGAAGGAAAACAACGCTCTCTGATGGTCTCTGAAACCTGTGTTTACACTGCATGTTTATCGTGCTTCATGTGTCATGCTCTCTCCAAAAGAGAAATGATATTCATGCCTAAAATATGTTTAAATAAGCACAGCTGGGAGAGGAAAGTGGGTGTCCGCTTCAGAAGTATCGCACAAGAAAGGATTACTATACTCCACTCCTGAAGAAGAGAAGTACAATGAATTACTGTCACATACATGGACTCCTCAGTGAGAGGTTCATTCTGTGCCAGAACCCAGCAGGTGGTGGGACATATGAGTCTAATTAATTACGGTAATATTTAGACCACAATTTCTCACTACTTATTATCACTGATAACATCAGTGCTCCTGATTTAGATTCTTGTTAAATCTAGATATGCAGACAAATTAAATGTCAATGATCAACATCAAAGGGGTTCAAAATATGAAACGTAGGTTGACAGAAATTGTTGCCAGATCACTGTGTGTTATTAGAGTGAGCTCATTGCTGAGCAGAGACGTGTTCCTTCTCCGCTTTTGCAGAGAAGCAAGCAAAGCGCTGGCTATTGAAGTGATGCTTGTTTGACTAAGTTCTGGTAGAAAATTAGATGGCCAAATACCCATTGTACAGAGGGACCTCATTGTTTTTTATCCCAATTATTTTTCTTAAACTTTCCATCATCAGCAACTTCATTCTAATCAAATTCCATCAGTATGATATTGTTATTATGTTGTAACCACAGTTCAAAGCATGAACAATCATAAGAATCATAGTATGCCACAAAAGCCTCCACACTCCAATCATTCTTATCACATTAACACACATAGAATGATATAATGTGGTTTAATCAAGGATCTCTACGGTTCATCTCATTTGCTTGCTGCTTGCTGCATTATTTTAAATAGAAGTTTGCATATGTGACCTGTGATGATCTTGCCAGCATTTGCTGGCAAGAAAGGTGAGGTCCACTTCATTTAGTGTATTTAACAAGTCCACAGTGGCTCAAAGCCGCATATTGTCTGGGCATCTAAATGGATAATGTGGTACCACTTCCTTCCTCTTCATAATGCATTATAAGCACATCTATAGAATGCTACGAGATATGCATAATGCATTATACTCCATGATGTAGATGCTAATAACAGCTCATAAGTGTCTATAACTAGATTTATATAGCATTATATTGTAATAAGTATGTATAGTTAGGATTGTATAAGTATAGTAAGTATAGTATAAATTTATGTAGTATATAATGTGTCATACATATGCTTATAATGCATTATAAAGTGGGTATTTATAGAAAGCATTAACAAAAATGTTTAGAGGATAGATGATAATATGAAGTTGAATCAAAGAAAAAATGTTTTTGAGGCTCTTCCATGTATAGAGGATCTGAAACAAGTAAAGAAACAGTAAAGCTTCACTTTTCCACAAGAGGAAAACTTAGGGCAGTTCAAATGTCCAAACCGTCCAGACAGCGGATTCCACAGACTCCAGAAACGTCTAAATACTGTTCTGCTTCGGGCAAATTAAGGAGTTAAACAGTTAGGGTGACAACAATCCTGTGAGCAATTCTGTAAAATTAAAAGAGTTCAGCTTCAATTGCGTGGTAAAACCAAAAATTTTATGTACTGAACAGATGCTTAGGCTGGTGTGGTTAACACTGGAACCTCTATGTGTGCCACAGCTGAAGCTTATAGTGCTCTGATTTGTTGGCTCGCTTATGAATATTCATGAGCGGGCATGGCTGTACAAACACACAATCACAGTACAGCACTACAGTCAGCAACAAAACCTTCCATTACCAACTGAAGCCTTTTAAAGATGGAGGTGGGAAGGAATTCAGAGACGAATATCTGTTCAGTAATGAGAATATCTGTGGTAAAACCCCTGCCATCACTGCCTTCCCCCCACACCTGTTTTTCCACTATGAAGAGCACAAATCACCTCAGAGGGTATCATTAACAAGTCATGCAATCAGATAGATTAGAGTCAAAACTCCAATAATCATGAACAGAATCTTTGAATCTTCAAAAAATGCTGCACTTTGTGCCAAAACCCAAAACAATCCCGGAAACACAATACAAATTTACTCCTGGATTAAATCAAAACCACCAAGTCATCTACAAGGAAGTACTTCACAAGGAAACTTTACTTTCTAATCTGGTCTTGGAGTGATCTTAAAAGGATTTTTTTTGTATTGAAAAGGAATTTCCCTTAAAACGACTTAGCGGCTTTGATTGCATCCATTGGCTGGTGTTAAGCACTGACAGGAAAACAAAGAGATGCTGCCCTAAGATCCTTGTTTGTGATAATTTGAGACAACAACGACATTAGCCAATGGGACGGTTGTGTACTGGGTCACAGCTGGGCCCTGCTGACACACCACGGGCGCTTAAGAAATGGAAAACTGCTGAGAAAGATGCCGAAAGGACACAGAGGAGAGGACTGTGTGGGAGATTGCACACAGGACATGTGGGGGAAGCTTGTTTGGTGACTTTGACCATTAGATGCTCAGGCAATGGAATTTTCCTACATCCAAATTTTTCCACATTTTTTTTCAATTTTTTTCGTTCACAATCCTCCCAACAGCCCGATGTTTGGCAGCCAACACACCACTGACATTGAAGGATCTGGCCACAGGTCCTGAATTTAGATGCGCAACACACTGATTTGGAGGAAGTGAGATAACCAAACAAAACAAATTTTTGATGAACTCATATCTTGACTTTGTGTGGTCCCTCTCATGTATTCCATTGAAGGATGAGCTAATTTAACCACAAGGTTTGTGCGTGTGTGCGTGTGTGCGTGTGTGTGTGTGTGTGTTTCTCTCTGTGAATATGTGTGTGTACCTGTGTCTGTATGTCTATATGCACGTTTGTGCCTCTTTATGTGTGTGTGTGTGTGTGTGTGTGTGTGTGTGTGTGTGTGTGTGTGTGTGTGTGTGTGTGTGTGTGTGTGTGTGTGTGTGTGTGCGTGTGTAAGTGTGTGTTTGTGAGAGTGTGTTTGTGTGAGAGAGAGATCTGCTTGTGTGTGTTTGAGGGGCACAATGAGAGAGAGAGAGCTCTTTCTCAATGGGACGCTGGAACACTACATTACAGCTCTTCAGACCTGGAGCTCCCTCAACAGCACCATCCCCCCATCCCCACCCCCCAAACTCCACTCAGAAGAAATACAGCTTCGGTGGGCCTTTAAGAGACAGGAATTCTGGGAAATACTCTGTCGAAAAGCCAAAGCTCTGCAGGTATGTCATTTTGACTAGCTGGGGTGGAAAATACCAGAGCAGAGGGCCTATCTTTTAGTGTTCCTCAGTGTGGGAGAGTGTGAGGGCCAGGGAGACCGGCAGCGGCACACGGAGCTCAGACACAGCTGTGTGTGGAAGCCAGTGTGGAAACGAAGGGGGGACTGCGATGTTTACCGCACGGTTTCTAACACCCAGAGGAGAGACAGAGCCGCCTCACATCCAGGGGCCGAATCTGCCCAGCGCGTTACCGCCGTTACCGCGAACTGCAGCCGTCAGCGTTCCGAACGCAGCCAGAGAGCCCGACCCCCGGGCTCTCGGAGTCACGGAGTTGGCTTGTTTCGCGGAACATTGTGTCCGCCCGCGCGTCACGTGTCGGCGTGAGGTGCGCTCCACATCTCGCTCGTTTCCACCTATAAAAAAAGGTTTTTATGGACGTGTGATACAGTGGACACTGACGCAGCTGCGCGCACATCGGCAAATCATCGTTTAATATTTTAATATACAGCTCCATCTGTCGGGATTATTGTCGGAGGATCGTTCCAGCTGTGCACCTGCATATGTTTACATATCTGACAGTATGACATGCAGGGAAAAAGGAACAGAAAAAGAACATTAGTTGGAAACATGAGCACAGTCATACCGGAGGCCACTGTTGAAAGGATACTGTAGAGTTTCAGGAACAGAAGATTATAAGTACAGCACAAGACCACGCTCTGCTTCCTAAAACATGATGAGAACTCCTGGACTGCTAAGTTACGGGCCCCTTTTTTGGTAGATTGACAGGAACAAAGTTCAGGTGGGCTCTAATATTTCTCAGGGAGGTCACACAAGCCTATTTCTGTCCGCCCGGAGCTCCAGCATTCAGTGGCAATAAAAAGGTAGCTTGAGTGTGGTCCAGCTCCTGTCGTCTGAGCGTTAGACAACATTCATGAACTTGGCCACTCCTGTGCGTGCAAGATCTCTAAATCACATGAAATCTCATAGTGATGTGTTCTTTCTTTCCGTCTTTCTTTCAGTATGCATTCAACAGTTCCAGTTTCTCAATTTCTGTTGTGTTAGGGAACACCTCTAAGCTTTGCCTTTTTTGTTACAAGAACAAATAAACAACCCGTTCCCTTATGCTAATTAACCAACCTCGAACCCTCAACCTTATCTCAGCCCTAAATCTATCCACAAATCAGCCCAAACGCTTGACATTGCTACGCAACTTACACAACAATGAGAAACTGCATAGTAGCTCATCAGCACCTGCTAGCAGTTACACTGCAGTTACACATGCAGCTCCTCTGTAATTGCTTGAGTAAATATAAACCTAATAAAAAGCGCAACCTCATTATTCTAATGACAGATGGGTTCGGTTAATCACCCCAAAGTGCCCCCTTTGACAAGCATGTGCTACCTTTCAGTGTGAACTGGGAATTACACTATAACCAGTTCTTATCATTTTGGAAAAGTTTCCTACTTTATAAGGATGAACGAGATGGTGAGGAAATTTAGGCCGGATGTCAAGGCACAAAAAATCCATTCAAAGGGATGACTCATTTGCCACATCTGAGGGCGGACATAAATAAGCAAATGGATTAAGGGCTAACACAGCCGAAGCACTTACAAGGCTCTGGGTTCCATTAAAGGGTTCAGACGCAGTGCTGTTAGCCAAAACCAAGAGCCAGTTAGCCATCTGGCCGTGAGGGAGGATTTTTTTTTAAAGGGAACTTGCCGGAAGCCGATGCGGATCGACGCTCATTAAAAGCTTGTTTATTACACTCTTGTGTTTCTCGGGCGCTTTGAACATGCAGGCTCTGCGTGTCTTACGGCTTTGTTTACGCGTTCTTGCCTGCTAAGGGGCCAGCTCCGCCAGGCTTCCGGCTGTCTCGTTAGCACACAGCTGTCCCGGTTACAAACGCACCCCCAGGAACGCCGTCCTCCGTGACACGGGGGACCTTTCGAATTATGCGGACGCCACTACTCAGGAATGCGATGTGATGCAATGACGCATTTAGAGAAATTCCAATTGTTTGAAAACCGTCTGGCCTTCAGGTCTAATGTTTTGGCTGCGTGGGAGAGTGTTAATTCTTTTTTTTTTTCCTTGTTAGAGGGTCTTCGCCAATATCAAACTACTATGGGAATGCACAGTTAAGGAAAAAATTTTAATTTGCATCCGTGTTGCTTACGTTTTATAAATGAACTGAAAGTAGCATGAATCTTAGCTTTTGTTTAAGGTGCTGGTCTCATCAGTTGTGATATTTCCAGTATAGCCAGTGAGGAAGATCACATGGCAACTTTTGCTTTCCCCGATATGGAGAATAAAGTCATCTGGTGTGGAGGACTGAATCTTTCCTCTCAACAGAGAGGGTGACATCACAGTAACAGGTTATAGACACTGTACCCAGTTGTATTACAGGAACCATGTGGATGTAAAATTTGAAAAACTCCAGCATTTCTGTCCATAAATTTTTGCAAATTATTAAATATAACACAGGGTGGAACACATGATGTTTTTACTTGGCGATTAGACAAAGACTAAAAAAGGCCCGGAATGTTCCTTCGACCAGAACTCGGAACTGGAACTTGTGGTTTCTTCTCAATGTCACAGTACAGTTAACAGGTCATTTCTGGTCAGGTCTCTGGAGAGAGCTGCCACGCCCGCCATGGCTGCCAGAACCCGTCCTGATTGGCTGATCTAAACCTTGGCCCATATGTTAATGAGCAATTACAATGATTAATGACGGATTTCAAGCTTGAAATCCTGCTTTTTCATTCATTGATATAATATATACTGTGCCTTGCCACCTCCCAGGCCTGGGGGCATTACATTGGCATTAAGTGTGTTTGTCTGTTTGACACACCAGTCATGGGAAAGTATCACCTCTTACTTTTGGAATGGGCCAGTTAGGCACAAAGCTGAAAAGCACTTTGCAAACAAGGGGAGAGCGAGCTTGGATTTTTCCTGACGCCTACGCAACACGGAGCCCTGGTAATGTCCATTACATATGCCTCTCCTCTGCATCATTATCAAGCGCTAACAAGTTCATGATGTCTCTGAAGTAGCTGCCTGATACAGCACAACAGCGCAGACAGCGGTGGGCTCCATCATTACACTACATTACAGTCGCTTAGCAGGAGACTCTTACTCAGAGAAACTTACATAACATAATTTTCACATCACCACATAACAGCTGGATATTTACAGAAGCAATTCATGTTATATATATTGCCCAGGGGTACAGCAACAGTGTCCCAGCAGGGAATCGAACTGGCAACCCATGGGTTACAAGACCTGTTCCTTGCAAAGGCATATTCGAGAGAACCCATGTCCCACTGGATTCTGCCAGTGCTCAATAAAGAGCAGCCTCAAATATTTATAAAGTTCTCAGACATCAGAGGTCAACAAGGTCTCTCTGATACCCTAGTTAAAGGAAGGGAAAACAGGGTGCTACATTTGAACATGCTCTGACTCATGGATGTAAAAAAGGCCAATGAGTGTACTGGTCCCGTGTGACCCCAAACCAAACACCCCGAACCCTTCGAGGAATGGACAGCCCTGTGGTGAGTCCAAGTAAAATGATGGGAAGAGAGAGACACACGCCAACCCATTCCGTATTTACAGCACTATGTGTTGTCACAGCAACGGGGTGACGTCAGCCATCTTGTGGAACCTTTTCATGTCGTTAAGCCTGGAAAAACATGCTTCCCATCTGAAGGGACTAGGACTTGATTAAGACACAGACTACAGCCTCTGAATAATGTAGGTCACAATGAAAGAGGCCAATGTGATGTGTAAAATGGGTGCATTCAAAAAAAATTCCTGTAGTGTCTTCTTCAAATTAATGTTTACATTAAATATATAATTCTGGTTCTGTGTCTGTGTATGAGATTGAGTCTGTGCATGTGCTTTTGTGAATGTGTGATAGTGCTTGTGTGTGTGTGTGTGTGTGTGTGTGTGTGTGTGTGTGTGTGTGTGTGTGTGTGTGTGTGTGTGTGTGTGTGTGTGAGTGTGAGTGTGAGTGTGTGTGTGTGTGTGTGTGTGTGTGTGTGTGTGTGTGTGTGCTTGAGTGTGCGAGTGCGGGTCTGTGTGTTTGTGATTGAGATTGTTCATCTGTGCATGAGTGCACTTGCAAATGAGAGTGTCTGAATACATGTGTGTGACTGAGAGCGAGTGCTTGTGTGTGTGTGCGCGTGTGTGCGTCACATGGAGTACGTTCGGCAAGTATGGCTGATGAAGGAAAAACTCTCCGGAAAGTCACATGCAGGATTATACAGTGGAAAAGGAAAATGCCTGAATGAGCATGAGAACAGTCAGGGTGACCGACTGGACAGGGATCCCTCTCTCAGGTCAAGGGAAACCGCACGGCCTTGGGAGTCTCAATGCAAGCTATGCTGCCATGCTGGCTAGGGATACCTCCACATATTCTTTCCTTGCAGAGGTAATGGGGGAACAGAAAGTGTGTCAGGACCAATACAAAACATCTAGTTTGGCGACTCCACTTGGAAAGAGGAGCGCTTTCAAACGTACTGCTCCGGAACGATCTCCGTTAAGTTCCTTTTTCGTGAGGGGAGGGTGCCTTGTCCGTTTTTATGATTCTTGGCTGAGATCGGCTCTTCCTTATCAGAATAAGCTGCCTTAACCAATGATACAGAACAAAAAGATCCGCACAATTTTTCCCCAAAGACCTAAGAATGCCGTTCCAAAAACTGATCCTAACCCAAACCATCATATCAAATAAGATGAAACTGATGTAGAGTGACTGATGGGGGGGAGTCCAGCTACACCCTGTTGTTATTGCTTTTTTAAGCAGTTGTGTCTGGCTTTTCAGGTCTTACCTCTGATAAGACAGACATTACAGTGGCATTCAGTGGGCACTGCCTCTGGTCACCTGACTGAGAGTCAGTCTATCCCAGCTTATTGGCCTAAAGCACGTGAGGTTGTTGTGATCATTTGAGGTGGAACAGTCTGAACTTAAGGAGAAAGGGCATTTAGGCTGAAACTCTGCATGAGTCATATTTCTTGAATTCCCAGCTCTTTGATATTTATAGAAGATGGCAAATGTTTTATGTGTTTAAATAAGGTTTGGGGGATAGTGAAAAGAGTATGATTCTCAAGATAATGTTTTATGGCATGAAACTCATCTTGATAAAATAATAAAAAAAAAAAAAACAAAAAACAGATCATTTGAAGGAACAGCTCTTCACCACAAAAAAGTAGTTTCCAAACTGGGGTATGTCTCAATAGTGGCTTTTACAGAAACCACCACCACTGGGGGTCCTTCACAAGGGGGCCATTTCTGAGATTTCCCAAAAATGAAGGTGAAGTTAAACAGTTTGTTCATTGCTAAAATATTCTGTGTGCGCAAATGCCAGGATGGTCTTTCCAGAGCAGGTGAATGAGTGCGTGTTCACTGGGAGAGAAGTGCCTGGGAAAAAGAGGGGAAAAAACCACCCAGCTCAACCTTTATTCCTCTTTTTATTCCTCCCCTGGCTCCGCGGCGGATTAGGAGGAAGTGACCTCACCGCAAAACGCGATCGCGGGTGTCGGGTGGGTCTGGAAGCGGGTTGCGTCACCACATGTGTGGCTCTCTGGGTTCCAGGGGAGGCGCAGGTGGGTGGAGGGGGGCAGATGGAGGGATGTGTTCCTGCCCCGGAGCAGCATGGGCGTCCATAGTTTCCCCTGTCCGCACCGCCCCAGTGCACCACCGGGGTAGAATTTCTCCGCCACCCCGAACTCGGAAACCCCCTCCGGGTTGGCGATCTGCAAACCTGCTGTCCAGGAGGTGTTGGCCCATAAGTGCAGAGCGCCCCCAGGCTACTATGATGATAAATCGCAGGCTGCAGCCACCGGGAGGGTGAGGGATCGTACCAACGGGGCGAGGAGCTCTCTACAGAGGCCTGGCGCTGGCCAACGGTGATTCACCCTGGTGAAAGACAGAGCGCCGATGACATTATCCTTCGAAGAGAAAAATCTGGCCGAGCCGATGGCCAGGGACCCTCCCCATCACTTTGAAGGATCCATCGTCGTCTGGTTTACTTTGCACTCGGGACACGCCTGTCTTTTTTCTGAAAAAGGGCTCTCTTGACATTCTGTTGTAAATGTTGCAAAACAAGGCTTGCAACTAATATCGCTTGCATGCACTAGTGAATGGCACGGGACAAGAATAATACAGGGAAATAAGCTCAGTTTGTATGCTGCTTATTTGGTTATTTTTAACATATTAAAATCTATACCAAATCTTCAACAGTGATCACAGCATGTTGTAATAGGTGGTTAAGTCGTTCAAATTCCACACTTTTGCTTCAGGTTTCAAACTTTTGGAATATCTTAAACAGTTTTATAACAGTACTGTATATAACAGTTATCTGAAAGGCTTACATGTCAGCAATCTAAATCAAACGTTGTAGCTGGTCTTAAGCACTCAGTAAATGTGGATTACATTGTAATCAGATGTTTTACGATCAACTTTATTTTTTCTTACTAGGAGGACATCTTGTTAGATAAGATACATTTGGAGATACTGCCAGAGTTACTTCTCCACAGAGAGGTCATGCAGTGAATCAGTTAGTCATCTCTAGACATAACACTGAACCCTATCCAGAGAGATTCCGACTAAGATGGCCCCTCAGATGGTTTTGGGAATTCATCTGTAAAAGCTCTGTATTCAATATTCATGTGATTACGCAATTTGATCACGGTGATTTTCAATTTCATCTTTCATTTCTTTTCACCCAGCTGGCTTTACATTTTACAATTACATTTGCCTGAAATATGACTATTAATAAATAATAGGAGGCAATGTCATGGCTGCTTGAAAGAGCTACTTCGGAGTAGAGCCCCCGAGAAGCTCTGTCCATTCGGCGTTCACTTTGAGCAAAGGCTGAGCCCTGCGACCGGAGATAGAAACCAGCCATCCCATTTCCTGTCAGTGACCAGGATCCCACAGCAGCAGAATAAACTGGCTTCATTCTGCCAGGGATATAGCAGCAAGCGAATAGGCGAGGGTCCATTTGACACTCCACTCTCAGCATGAGCCATTACATTACATTACATTACTGGCATTTAGAAGATGCTCTTATCCAGAGCGACTTATGTCAATTACAGTTTTTTTTTAAATATTTTTTTTTACAATGTTATCCATTTATACAGCTGGCTATTTACTGAGGCGATTGTGGGGTAAGTACCTTGCCCAAGGGTACAGCAGCAGTGCCCCCGTGGGGAATCGAACCAGCAACCTTTCGGTTGCGAGTTCTGCTCCTTAACAAGTGCAGAGGTTGTTGCAGTGAGATAAGCCCAATGTACAGTCGGCAATGCCAAAACAGGATTGCATTAAAGGAGCAAAACAAATATAAATAAATATATAAATAAATACATATGAATAAAAGAGCCACTTGCTGCTTAGTTACACTGGAACAGCTGTAGAAACAAACGTAATATGATGAAAAGAAATACAATAAAATTTTTAAATGAAAATTATTGCACAATGCCTGATGTCTATGTCAATGTGTCAAAGCCAGTCAGAATTCATTCCTTAACATAAACCAGTGTTCCATTTCTTCTGTTCTTTCATAACATTTCTGTTTAACTTTAGTGGCCACAGAGGGCATGTGTAAGTATTAAATTAGCATAACAATGGAATTGGCTGCTGATGATAATTGTGGTGTTTGTGATTTTGATGATTATGGTTATGATGATGATTATTATGATTTAGCAGTGGAACTCACATTGCCATTATAGCAGGATACATAATGGCATACAACTGCTCATGTAAGTGGTTAGAATGAATGAATATGCACCATTGCACTGCCCAGTCATCTGTTGAAATATAATCGAGGGCAAAGCATTCAGTTGCCCAAGTCAGTTTGAAAGTGTTGTTGATCCCCCTTTCCCAGAATACATCTGGAAAGCAAAAAACCGATAAGAAATAAATGAAAGAAGCAAATTCTACAGACACTGCCATGGACAGCTGGGGTAAGGGACTGTGAGCGGGCTTGACCTCACAATCCTCACCTTTCACTGCGGAGTCAGGGGTGGGGGTGGGGGGGGGGTGGGGGTTAAGGGAGGGGTAATTTGAAGGCAAGTGCAACCCAAATGGAAGTACACCCACAATTTAAACGGTAGACACTGATTACAAGGCAGGCTGTTAATGCCCCTGTGTTTATTAAGGCATCTGCTTTGTAGATTTGTTTTTCAGATAATGTTTTCAGGAGTCAGGAGTCAGCTCCCATTTATCAAAGTGACATTTACGATGCCTTGGAGAAAGTCTCCACTCCATAGCGAAGGGATCTCATTCCTCCAGTAAACCGTCATGTGAAGTTTGGGAAAAAAAAAAACAGTTTTTGACTTTGTATGGCAAAGTATCTGTCAGAGTTTGCTGATTTTTTCTTTCTTGAAAAGCACATCAAAAATAATTAGCGGCCCAGCCCCTACGGGTGGTGTCCAGTCTCGATAATATCTGCAGCCACTAGCTGTGTAACAGAAGCATTGCATTAAATAGCTTCTTGTTTGCTTTGGAGGCTGCGATGAGGAATTGTCAAAGGCCGGTTTCCTGGCGCTCTGTGGAGAAAATGCTAGGGTCCCCTCGGAGATTAAACAACTCAGAAATGTTATTGCACTGAGGGTTCTCCCCATGTGCCTGTTACACCATCACATTAATGAAAATGTAGTCAGGGATGGAGACCACTGTCATTTTCATTTATAACGCTGGGGAGAACAACTGACGTTTATCTGATGGGGAGATCAGGAGAGGTTAAGGTTACATTTGGAGAAAGTGAGGCCCAAAGCAAAGCCTTCCTGTATCGGCGAAATGTAGGAACTTTAATTCATCTCTAATCATATTAATACTCGATAAGCCACCATCTAGTGGTGAGTTGTGCCTTTTATGGTATTAAAATGAAGTAAGAAATTGGCTGTAGAAATATGGTTGGACCTAGTGGTATTTGAACATCCATAAAAAAAAAATTTTTTACTGGTTACTAAATGTCTACCAGCCCCAAGTGTGTCATGTAGAGGAGATGTTTCTACACCATTTAAGAGTAAGCATAAACCCTCCAGGCATACTGTGACTCTGCTATTAAGTTCATGGTCTGGATTGGTTACGGTCAAATAAACACCGATGGATGTTATTCTCAGTCGTGATGCATTTGACTTCTTTTCTTACAGTAAAGCCAGCATTGTTTACACATTCTAAAACCCCCCTCTTTCACAAGCATCCTCACCTCAAAGACAGCACGGAAACTCCCACATGAAGTGTTTATTCCAAGGACATTGTTAAGTGCTTGAACCCAGTTTTATTTTGGTTCGGGATCCAGGCAGATTTACATAATTTACATTTCATTCATTCCCACCACTGGCTATTTACTGAAGCAAGGCTGATTAATCACCTTGCTGAAAGATGAAACAGTACCTCGCATGAGACTGGAACCTGCAGCCCCCTGGTTTCAATGCCTGCTCTGTGACCACCCCTCCACGCTGCCTTCCTGACTCGAGGCTGACAAGGCAAAAACAGACCGCCTGCAAAGTCTCATTCAGAGCGGAAAATACACCCCGGTAACTGCACAACAGTTCTGGAGGATAACCTCCCCAGAAAAGTGCATACTGTACAAATTAATGTGTTTCTGAACATGCTGACCATAGAGCAGATAAATTATATTGAATTATTTCCATTTCCAAAAACAAGAAATGGGTAGCTGGGCTGTGTGTGTTGATTGTTTCTTAGATAAATAAAACACAATGTTCAGAACTATGCAAGAAAAGGTTTCACATTTTCCCAAAACAATATATTTTCTTCTAATGCAACCTTTCACCACAGTAAACGCTTAAGAAAATCTACCATTTTCTCACAGTCCAGTTAACACTGTTTATTGTTGGAAAATTGCTACATGACCCCTGTAAGCTGTTTTACAGAGGTCTGAGACAGAGAGGGCTCCTTACCCATAATCACCTGCAGATTCGTTCAGCCAGCAAGAGCCAATGATAGAGCATAGTCAGAGCATGATTCTGGAACACAAACCCCATCATGCCTCATAAAGGTTTAGACCATACTTGCCCTTGGGGTTTTCATAAAGGTTCTTTTTACTGTATATTTCATAAAAATGGAAACATTCTGTTTGCAACAGTAAAAACACATTGTTAGGAATGTAATGGTGTTGATAAAGATCTGAGTTGGTTCAGACTAAATGCTTTTCAGAAAAATCGGTACGCGGAGCAACAAAAATACTTGGTTGCGATGAATCTGATATGCTATCATAGATACTACAAATACATAGGTTGTTCACCAGGAGGTGCTAAGTGAATGATGCCCAGATATCTTCCTTGTCCATTTTATTAATGGTGGTTTCTGCCGAGGGTGATGTCTGTTCAGGTCAGTATCAGATTCAAAGGCTCCACGCACCCTCAGTTACGGCATGTACATTGAAGTGAACACCTCTCAAAAATACTGATTTCTTTCTCCGTGTCAGTATTGTGACATTGTACCTCCTTGCTTCTCTGCTGAATGATGTACACAGACAGCATCTAAAGGCGAGCTAAAAGCCATGGTCCTGCTTTTGAGTTTGAGCCATGCTGAGAAAGTTTGAGCACACCCAGCTTAATGCAGACCAGGAGGAGAGGAGCACCATGAGGCCAAGAAGAGATGCGTGAGAAGCTGAGGAGACACACTGAGGAGCCGTGTGTCATACAGACTTGTGTCATGAAGTCCGGGCCTTAAGCACCGCTTCAGGCAAACAGAGCTAAGGGGACTGCAAGTCCTGCTTATTCAGAGGAAACAGCTTTGTGTCATCTGAAATGCCTCATTTCTTTTCGAGTTTCGAGTTTATTATTTCAGAGGATACAAACTAACAAAAGTGCTTTAATTTGACTCCAGTGATATTTTCATAACCATTTTGCATTTCACCTAGTCTTTTGTTAAACATTTATGGAACTAATAACTTAACGAATATAACCCAAACACATACCGATGATTACTGCCAATTCTTTTTATAAAAAGGAGTCTCTGAGTCACAGTTTAATGAGAGGAGCTTCCTGCTAGACAGCATTAACATAAAGCTCCCACTGCATTCTCTGTGAACTGTGTTCTACTAACTGCAGACAACATGTGGCACTAAGAACAATATTGCGAAGCACTGAATTCCAAGCACATACCTCTGTAAAAAAAGAACCTCACAATGAAAGTATGATAGACTATTGTTCTCCCAAACACATATATACTGGTCTATTCTGTCTGTAGTCCTTTTCTCCAATTCACTATTGTCTGCACCCTGGTGCCTGTACAACTCTCTTCTGACAGTGAGATGCCCAAAGAAAACACACACACACACACACACACAACACACACACACACACACACACACACACACACACACACTTACTTTGATTTGATTATTCTCCAGGCTTTCAACAGATGTAACCCGATTTAAAACTGAAGGTGTCTATACAAGTTGTCACTCATGTGCACATAACCTCCTTATCATATAAAATTATCAAAAAGAGATTCGGTACGATTATGAAATAAAAGTTTCCTGTACTTATAGTTTCCAGCTGCCTGCACTAAAAGTAACAAGATTGCAGAAGGATTCGTAAACAGTCAAAGAAAAAAACCTTCTAGAAACGCAGTTAATAGGGCCCATAACTGTTATTTCCATCTGAAATCAATCTCCTTGTTATCATGGTTTATTCTCACAAAACGCAATGGCAACAAAAGCAATGAAGGAAATCCAACCAAATTCCTGTTCTTAAGGAGAGGCATTGCTCACATCAGACAAGTATCAAGCAGAGCTTGAAACATAAATGTGATTCATGGATAAATAAAAGTAGGAACTATGGGAACACTTAGTTAAGAGAGACTTGGTGAAAATGTAAACATGTGGCAGGAGAAAATAATTGACTAAAAAGGACATATATTTTTAAAAATATAATTTTATGAAATTAAATCTGGCACAATTCTTAGCATGTCAGCCTAAAATTATGGGATATTCACAGCAAATACTTTGGCCCAATAACACAAATATTTCATGATGGTAAATGAAAATAGCAACAGTAATAGCAACACAGAGCGTTTTCTTAATTAGAGTTTGTCAGAAACTTACATTATCACAGTAATTAAAAGCTACAAATTAATTTATGATACCCTCAATTTGATAACATCCACTCCTTCTGTGTGTGTGTGTGTGTGTGTGTGTGTGTGTGTGTGTGTGTGTGTGTGTGTGTGTGTGTGTGTGTGTGTGTGTGTGTGTGTGTGTGTGTATACTGTGTGGATGCATACATGCCCACATGCTGTGGTTACAGCCCAGGTCAGGTGTGTATGATTCTCTGAACCAACATGCCTGACAGATTTTGGGCCTGTAGAGAAATGTGCGCCTGTTTAATCTCCCCAGAGTTGCTTTCAGCTGGGCTCTCAGGATCAATTACTGACAGGATCAGCCACACGTCTTACTATCTGACCACTGACTGTGCAGCCATGCAGCATTACAGAGCCTCACATTCCACATGTAAAATGTACCACAATGCACTGTTTTTCATAGTCTGGGTCAGGACCCACAAGTGGGTTGTGTGAGATTTAAAATAGGTCACCAACCCATTGAGAAAACAGATTTGTTCTGATACTTCTACACTTCAATTCTTATGACAACACTGTGCTAACTAAGAAATTTATTGTATTTAAATGGGACAATCCAAACTGTGATTGCATATTTTTTGTTTATTTATTTGGGCTGTGGTGGTTTGTTATTTCAAAAATGTGGGTCGCTGGAAAAAAAAAAAAGTTTGAAAACTACTGCCCTAATATGCTGCTCTACACTTTCCAACTTTAGAAGTCTGTTACACTGTGTGCTTAGTGCCTGAAGCATGTGGACCGGTACTGCAAGTATCAAGGGTGTTCAGAGGGAGGGTATCTTAAATGAAGATTCCAGGGCTCTCTGTTATGGAAAAACTGGAAGAAACACTGAACATTAGCCTGGATGACAGAAAGGGACTACGACTGGCATCACAAGGACTGGAATAAACAAAAAGGATGGGGATAAGTACAGCATAGCTGTGTATAAATAGTTTGGAAAATATATATCCAAACAAAGGAAGAGGAGTAGGCCTCTGCTTAAAAGAAAAAAACAAAAATGAGCAGAACATCACAGTAAGCAATCCTCCAAACACTGGCAGGGATATTTGGATTCAATTAGGCAGGGAAAATGGGAAGGGCCATTTGGCTGGAATGCACTTTAGACCTCCAGAGTCAGATGGGAACATTAACACCCAGAAGATGCATCAGTATGTTAGCATTTTTGATTGAATCGAGAGGTAGGATTTTTCACTGGCAGACAAATTGATTTTAATGGGATGAGGGAACTGGGCCAGCACAGAGTGGGAACAGCATCTGCCGGACCTGTGAATAAGACATCCTATGACTTGAAAAGAATTATTCTGAATATGCAGCACGCACGCATTCCAAAACCAAGGAAAAACAAGTTGAGTAATAGGTCTCCACAGCAGATGAATAAATCTCAGTGGAGGAGTTTGTCAGGGAAGATGCAGAGGGCAGTAAACTATGCTTCTGTAAAAGGTACGCCAAGGTTTATAAATAAATGAGTTGTCTGAAGGCTCTTTGAAAACAAATTGCCAAAAATGCAAAAAAGTCCCATACTTCTTTGGCATTTCAGTGGAAAAAAAGGAAAATCATAGATTAGAAGTAGAGAGGGGGGGTCATCTTTAGAGCTACAGCTTTTTATCACTGCAGATACATTCAATTACATGTTAAGAGTTTCACCAGTGAAGGGTCTACAGATAAGCCAACAGCTACAACTGATACACAGGAAGTGTTTGGAAAAAAAAATGAAAGAAGAGATGCAGAAGTTTTGGAAATATTACAAAAATTTAAGACAAATAAGTCAGCAGGCCATGATGAAGTGTAGCCAAAGTTTTTTTAAGCACTTAGAGTGAGACAATTTATAAACCATGAACAGAAATCTTTGCTAAATCCATAACCATTGGAGAAAGCTTAATCCAATCCCGAAGGGTGCAGAAATGGTTCGGCCATTTGCTTAAAAAAATCTACCCACCCTGCACCCTTATTTGGACTAAATTCAAGGCACATTAATGAGTAACATGTGACCTTCTCAGTGACCGCACACAATAAAGCACACTGTTCCCTGGAGCCAATCAGTGTTCATCAGTAACTTTGACTTGCAGGTAAATGCAAGTACTGTTTTTCCCTCCAGGAAAAGTTGGATGAATTCAGTGATCGCTATAATTAATGAAAAAGTGGGTTTAAGGGAGAGGAACCAATTGATAAATGTTGATTGAAACCAGGGGAGTTGTCTTGGAGCTGTTCTCATGACTTTAGCAAAAGTCACTCTTGCTTCAGTGTTGTAATAAGTGCACTCCTCAGTGCATTACATTACATTATAGGCATTTAGCAGACGTTCTTATCAAGAGCAACTTAATTTGGTTACAGTTTTTTTTTTGCAATGTTATCCATTCATACAGCTGGAGGCAATTGCGGGTTAAGTACCTTGCTTCAGTGCAGCATCTTCATCCTGTGGTTTAAATTTATTCTTAAGTACATTCATAGATGCTTCATTTACATGAGCCCAAAACCGAAGAGAAAGGTCATTTTGACTTTTAAAAACAAATTGAGTAATTATTTCTCAATGAGCTACTGAAGAACTGAGTTCGTTTTCTTCCTAATTTTATCATGAAGCACCAGAAAAGCGGCTTCATTTTTATTTGACCCTATTTCCAAACATTTGTGGTGAAGGAAAGTTCCTGCCCAACTTTGTTCTCTGTGACGTCCGCGATTCCACAGAGATGATGGCTGAGGACCAGCCGCTGGTCGCGGCTTCCCAATCTCATCTCTTTCCATTCGAGCTCCGTGCTCGTTTCGATGGGATAGCACTTAGACGCAGTTTCCAAACAGAAGTCCTGCGGCCGAGCTTTGGCTCTGGCGGAGCAGTGATTCTTAAGTGCGAAGTAGGAAAACTCGGCGTGCCCAAACTGTGCTCTCAGATCGGAATAACGAAAAAAAAGAGGGCCAGAGAGACCGGTAGCGTGAGCGAGAAGAGCTTTGCTGGCAGTGGCCTTCGGTGGGTGAAATTACAACCACGGCGGGAGTCGAATGACTGGGGGTTGAAGGCCTGAGTTTGAATTACTGCGTGCCTTTAGAAATTACCCAGCTACCCTGGGGTCCCCTGTGATGTACACACAATTATTTGGAGATGCTTGCTAGGCCTCGATCTGATGACAACAGTTGATTTTTCTTACAGATCGATGAGCGGTGGCACAGTTGGCTTGTAGTGCACGCGAGAGGGACGGAAAGTGAAACCAACGTTGTCTTCACTGATTCGGCCTTTCAGCTTCGCACAGGAGGACACCAGGATTACATTAGGGCTGCCATAACAGCCAGGCTCGCCATTCGAATGCCTTCCTGAGTAACACAAGTGGATGAAAGAAGTGGATTAAAAATTATAGTCTGGACTGAAGCAGACAACAGAGGATCAGAGGAGTGGAGAGCTGCCTGAGTGATCTCAAATGGTGCTAGGAGAGGGAGCCTTCATGTACCCTAAAACACAAGGAGCTGTCATCAGCAATGACTCAAAACCACGCATTTTGATTGGTTCCTTTGAGTCAGTGACTGACAGAGAGTGGTAACTCCACCCTTTCCTGAGGCACTCTTCAGCCAGTGTTCATGGATTCACACTGATGAATGAGGGGAGGAGGCCTTTCTCTGGGGCTCAGTCTGGTATTGAGTCAAACCGGAATGCTTTATTTGTTCTGATGAAATATTGTGTTTAATCCCATACTTGTTCGTCCTGAGAAAAGACCACCAGTCTTTGCATGACTGAGGGGCCTGGACCAACTGCAATGGTTTCTAAATAAATGACTAGTCATCCAAATATTGTTTCAATTTACGGTATATTGGAGGCAAGCAGAATCCCATCATCTTGGACTTTTTTCCAATAATGATTTGTCTGAGTAATAAATATGTGCTTCAGCAGTAGTGAGTACTCAGTGCGAACTGGGGGATTTAAACCATTAAACAATATTGGCCCTCGGGGACTCTGGGAGGCTTGGGGCTATTTAAAGCTACTTATTGTACAATGTGGGATGCTTATTCCATTGACTCATGCTGCAATAAAAAGAAAGAACAAGCCGTAAGTAAGAACGAACCCTTTTGCAATGAGTACATTTTTCATTCCTTAAAAAAGAATCATGTGGTTATGGTATGGAGCTTTGACTCAGTGTCTAAGTGCCCTTATTTGGCCATACTCATTTCAACAAGGAACTGTTGGCTCTTTTTAGAATGACTAAGCAAACTTATTGCTAAAGGGGATGGCCAGGATGAAAAGGGCTTTGCTGGTTTCACTCAGTTCTGACATTTCTGCTGTGAGTAAAATTCAAGTGTTGGATGTGTGTTTTGTTGAAAAAAAGCCAACAAGTAATACTTGAGTATTTTTTTAAATTTTAAATTACAGAGATTGTTGATGTGTGACTTCTAACAAGACACCACACTGGGGGGGATCATAACTAGCTGGCATTCATCATATGGTTTCTTTTAAGGTGTTCCAGCTATAGAGACATTGCAAGTTTGTAGCAGAACCAATGCTTCTTAGTCTGAATTGTTTGCTCAGTTGTTAGATTGTCAAAGAGTACACTCAGTCAGTGCCTGTTTGTTGAGCCCTGGCTTGACTGTCTTGAAAATGCAGTTGCTAAGGCAGACACTGCTCTGTGGGTTCTGGGGTTGAGTTAAGGGTCAAAACCTCAAGTCCTGTCAGGTCATTCCACGGATTTGCTTTGCAGGAGATGACTCTTTGCAATCACTGAGTGCCAAAATAAGTACTAACAAACATACAAGGCAATGGACAGAGCCATAGCACATTTTAGTTGGATACTAAGAGCCAGTGACTTCTTACATTTTTCATAAAATGTCCATCTACTCATTTAGATAACATAACATTTGCTTAGCAGATATTCTTATCCAGAGTAACTTACGTAGCTTAGAATTTTTTCCATGTAAACAGTTTACACCACTGAATATTCATTGAGCCAAATCAGATTAATTACCTTCCCTGAGAGTACAACAGCAGTGCCCCACCAAGGAATGGAACCAGCAACCTTTGGATTATGAGCCCTGATCTTGATGATTACATAACACTCCTGCCTTACCCAGAGCAACAATGACCATCTGATGCTTTTTTGCAATTATAATTGCATATAAACAAGTGTGATTGTGCAGAACCATGTAATATCAGGGTGATGTTTATATTTAGAGTCTGAGAATTTATAATTGCAGTCTGAGAAACCTTAGGCTGAAACAAAGGCCGATCAGCCTCGAACGAAGAGCAACGCATGACCCAATC
This sequence comes from Megalops atlanticus, assembly GCA_019176425.1. Lineage (NCBI taxonomy): Eukaryota > Metazoa > Chordata > Actinopteri > Elopiformes > Megalopidae > Megalops > Megalops atlanticus. The sequence goes on from CM032887.1 coordinate 4,952,188, forward strand.
ACTTCCAGAGCACACAGCAGGGGATGCTGCAAACACCCCCCTCTGCTTACACCAGCTCAGAGAGAAGTCAGATTCGCGAGACGGCACAGAAATTCGGCCAGGGCGCACGGCGGGGAACACAATGTTTCCATTTGTGTTTGCGAATGTTAAATCGCTGGGGATACTGAGGCTGACCCTCCAACACACAGGCCTAATCAGGAGCATAGAGACCGTGGTGGAGTCCTGCTGCCACGGCATTATTGAACCAATCCTGCCCCTGGCGCGAAGGGATGTTTGCTTTCAGCGTGCACCAGCCGTCGTTTGAAACCTGGGAGTACCCCCATCTGGTGAAGTCAGGACTCATTTTTCACTCTCTCTCTCTGTACGGAGACCAGTGCCTCCTTTCATTTCAGGTGCGATTACATCACCCCAGCATCCTCAAATGAAGATATCTGGTTCCACTTTATATTACTGCGCTCTGACACTGGCATGTTTACAGTGAACCTACAATGTTATTACTTTGCACCTATACAGTACATACTGTTTATATATAAACTAGGGTTGTTGATTTTAAATACGCAAGCCACAAATGCTTTTAACATTTGTAAGGTACATGTATCTATGTATGATAGTAGTTACACTGTATCTAAGTGGGTACAGTACATATACACTGGCATTAGGTCCATTTAAAGTAAAAAGGGTACTCAGAAATGTGTTTTCTACATATGGAAAAATAATTGCAGCCACAGTTGCTTACAGAAGACATTTGATAGTTTATAGAACAGCAGTAGCAAAGGGCACCTCCTAAAGATACAAAAACACCCTGGATAACAGAGTCAGGGTAAGGACAAACTCTTCAATCTCCAGTCTTTTCTCTTCAATACTAGTGGGCCAAAGATTGTGTTAATTTCAGACTGTGCTTCAGAATGACACTGGCCAAAATGTGGGCTGGTTTGTGAACTACTATCCTTTGACCTAAAAACACATAAATTTGCTTCACACAGGCATGTAGAAGGATGTACAATCCTTCCAAGATGACCAGGCAAGCTCCGAGCGCTCCAAAAACCAAACAGAAAACATTTCAATAAACGCCGGATTAGCCATGGCCCGGACAGCTTCTCTACGCTATCCTTTAAAAAGACACAGGATATACTTCTATGCTTTCAGAGCAGCACATATTACAGATGGAAAGAAGGGAGTCTCACACGCAGGTGGTTAACTTCACCGTCAGTGTCACTCTGGGTCCAAATATGCGTAAAGGTTTCCTTCAGAGGAACAGAGGCGTGGAAAACACGTCCTCTTCGGAGCTGCCAGCCTGACACGCGCAGGGCCACGAGATTCAGTAGCACATGGTCCTCTGCAGCGTTTTAATGTCCTTGTTATTGAGGAACGAGAAGAGAGACCAGAACATCGTTTTCACATTTAGAGCCACTTAATAAAATGTCTAATGAAAACACAGTGTCTTGACTTACTTTAAACAAAAAAAAAGGGGTTACAGGACTGGCACAAGATGAAGGCAGCTAATGTTTCCAAACAATAAAACAACACTGTGCTTTGTTTCAAGGCTGGACCTACGTGGTCTTCCTAGCACCCCCATAACATCAGTTCACCGCACGCATCCCTTAGATCTGTTCATAGTGTTTTTATGCTTTTATATCTTGGAATTTTATTTATTTTTATGAAAGAGAGACTGGTAATATTGTTTGAGATACTGCTTTAATAAAGCAGTTCTACTACACATACTCAAAGTACACAACAGAAACTAAAGATTTTTTTCTCTGTAGGAGAACAGCCACCTAATATTTTTAAAGCATTAAACCACTGTCAGGAACAAAGACTGCAGAGGCATGGGAAGCCATAATAGTCCTGTCAGGCTGTGGTATTAGCTGATATTCAAACTGAAGGTCATTACTGTATTGTAACCTGCGGCAAGCTACCACAACCAAAAAAGACCACGCTCTTCTTTGAAAATATCAAGTACAAAACAGCACATACCTTTGCTTCAACAAAACACAGAAGTCTAATGACCACTCATGTCTTGGCTCATCAGTGCGATATATGCAATTTGACATAATACCATCATTAAGACTTTTTTGGGCTTACTAGGCCCCCTTATCCAGGGTAACTTATATTGCAAAGCTTATGCATTTGCACAGCTGAATATGTACTGAGATGATTCAGGCTAAGCACAATGCTCAAGGGTGCAATAACAGCTCTGGGAATGGAACCCACCTTTAAAGCCCAGTTTCTTAACCATCATTTCTCACTGCATCCTACTGGAACAGATGCAATGATTCTGATGCATAATTTGGACGACGTTTCACGCACTAAAAACACGGAGGAAATGTCACTTCCCCGTGGGAACAGGGGGCCAAGCCTAAATGGACGTTTCCCCACTCCCACACTGACACATTTATTACGGTGTCTCCACAACAAAGACCTCCCTCTCCTCCCTTTCTCCTCACCTCTGACCTGCGCACATCTGTAACTCTAAGAGACTTATCCAGAGCTCGTATCCGTCCATCAAGATAACAAACCATTTTCATTCTGGGCTTCGTGTACATTGCATATTTAAGGGAAAAAAAAAGAAGACGAATGACTTCCCAGAATGAACTCTGACTAAGTGATCTTTGATTTTGGTATTCTTCCTGGAACTCGTCCTTCACTCCATCCCATTGACATTGGTTTTTTCCAGTGCTTCCCTCCAGCCCAGTAAATGGGCAATGTTAAATAGACAGACCTTGTTTGACTGTGAGTCAGTGGGGTGGTGAGGAACGCGGTCGCCCCTGCCGTAATTCACGCCGACTCTTCCCGTTAAAGAGAACTGCGTGGCTTCTGTTCCAGCACGGCGCTCGCGGGTTTTCCTCAGCTGCATCGCTATCTGATTGCCAGCCTCCGCTGCCAAGCGGCAGGATATACTTTTAAAGGAGCATGCACAGTATGCACATTAACATTGACTGAAATGCATTCTCTCCAAGCATTAACAGCAGCAAGCCCTGGAATTATCTAGCTGAAATGCTTTTAGTTCTGCTATAGTTCTGATGACACAGTCTTTTCTACAGAACGTGTCCTTACTTATTATTTATTCAATTACCTGCAGCTGAAACTGATGGCACATGGGTGTGTAATGACAGCACTTGGACGAATTTTCCATCAGTCTGCAGGAATAGGTAAAGTTAGATTTGTGTTAACTGATAGGTGAGGACTTTATGAGACACCAGAGAGTCCCCTGGAGGGGATTATTTTCTTGGCTGAAAACCTGACTGTTCTTTGTTTGGTGGGGACTTAATGCTTCCTCTGGGGTGTCTCAGTAGCAGGTCTGCAGCATCCATTTTCGAAACTGAAACCCCCGTCCCCGGTAGGCTGCTGCTGTGTAGTGTGATTTCTTACTTGACACATAAAACAAGATGCACCGTGACTGTGTTGCCGACCTTTTTCGCCCTCTTGTGACAGGGTACTGTTACTGCCATTCACAGCTGAGGGAGCCACTCTTTCAGGGAATGAATGTGTGAATGAGAGAATGTGTGAGTGAATGTGTGAAAGAGCAAGTCAGTGTGTGTGTGTGTGTGTGTGTGTGTGTGTGTGTGTGTGTGAGCAAGTGATTAAGTGAATGGGCAAATGAGCACCAATACTGTCTCAGGGGCCTCTTTACCAAAATAAAATATCAAAACATCTGTCTTTTAATGTCTTACAATTATAATTCATTTCTTGAACACATGGCCTTTGTAGTCATAGAGGCTACCACTATGACACTGGAGGCATTGCTTTTTTTCTTGTATTCCTATGGTGCTCCAGTGATATCAGCTTTAAATACTCTATCTGGCCCAGCCCAAAGACTTCGGACTGTTTCTGGGAGAGGTCAGTGGTATGAAATCAATCAGGATGAAAGCAAAAACCTCTTGCCATGATAAGGGCAGGTTTACAACAACCATTTGGTGCACTCATTCACAGCACATGGGGAGGAAGTAAATCATGTAGACAAATAACATTGTGAGAGTCCGGTGGTCAAAAATCCACTTCAGGATCGATCCACAGATCACATCTGGATTCATGGCAAAGCTGGAATATTACCTGTGTGGAAACCTTGTGGATAGAATGATGGAATATGTACATGTTTGCTAGACGTGAAACATGTCATCAAGCGCTGGGGTAGATGGATCAAACTGGGCCATAAAGTGATTGGGTGGAGGCTGGGGAGGGCGGAGCAGGGAGGGAGGTGGGTGGCGGCCAGGCAGAATGGGGATGGCTCAGCCCTAATTCAGTGGGCGGAGCCAGTGTCTGAGCTTGACCACCTGTCCGTCTTCCCCAGACTCCTGCATCTGCCATGTTTACCAGCCCGCCTATGAAATATCGCCTTGACAGCCATGTGTTTCCGATTCCCGGATGCTTATTGTAATATTTCAACAATAAGAGGGAAGTCCTGCCAGATTTCAGCAGATGTCTTTGGTTTCAGCCCCTCCCCAACCCCCAACCCCTCTACATGGACCCACCTACCTCGGGTTTCTGTGTGCAACGCCTGATATTAGAACAGAAATAGCAGCACCAAGCCCTCGCAGAGATTGCGTTTCTGTTTTCACTTAAGCCCGCATGACTCTCCAATTATCCCTCCGCTCCCAGCCTGCCTCGGCACTGGGAAGCGGGATAATGAAATGATCCTGTGTGAGAGCCAGAGGTGGAGTGCTGCTAATCCACCGCTTCCTCTTCGGGCGAGTTTCATCTGATACGCGCCTGCGTGCGGAACCCCTTCCTGATGCCGGCCGATAGTCACGGCGCTCTGTCACAGACAAGCAAACTCTCCCCCCCGTTCCCAGGACACAGGCGATCCCTTCCCCAAGACGGTCTGTAGGAACCACCGCCCGAAACGTGACTTCAGACTTTGGTGGCAGTTCAAGCGGCTGTCTTTCCAGGGAGGGTTCCGAAAATCTGCAGTAGCATTCCCCTGTGCTAAATCTTTGTTTACCCCGAGAGTGCGGAGAACAACACTTAAACATTCAATGTCACATGCTTTGGTCTGTTTGCTTCCGAAGATGAAAAAGACATTCTGGCAGCCATGCAGCAAGCCATTTTTGAGCTCTGTAATACGTCAGTCATGAAATATTTACTGTGCATAGTGTTAATTCACTTGTCTGAATCTCTCTGTTTGCAGTTGCTCTTTGAAGAAGTTGCGGACAACCATGCAGTTGGTGTGAAAGCACAAAGCTCAAATAATTCATTTAACTGAATACATTTTCATTCTTTTTTTTCCAACCCAGACTCTTCTGTCTTACTTAGACATTGGAATAATTTGCTTAATTAACATAATTAAGGCCACTTTGCCAGGTCTGAAGCAGGCAGTGATTTTAAGACACCCAGAAACACAGCAGGAATTCAGAGGTGTGTGCTTATGATCTGGGCCTCACAAAGACAGAGGGCAGGATGTGCTCATAAAGATTCCCAACACCACTAAAGAACAGCTGTTTCAGCATCTGTGCCACACTGTAACATAAGCACTGCACCGTAGTAATTTCATTGCTTGCAACTTGAAGTGCAAATCTAGAGAATATAAGTGTAAATACAGCATAAAGTATATAGCAAATATACTGAAAAGTCACATAATCTAATAATTAATAGTCTGCTGACACAGACAGAACTGAACAAAACGGGATAAATTACAGTTCACTGTAGTTTCTCATTGTTATTTTAATTAATCTAATCATTTCTAATTAATCTCACTATTGAAATGTTGCTGACATTCAGATTATTGAAAGGTTCTGAAATTGAGAAGCAGATCACACCCTAACTGAAGAACAGCTCTTCAAAGATTCAAATCAAACACAACATTCCAGGCCAAAAGAGGAGGCCATCAGAAACTGGAGGCTGAACTGCTGTGTTTTTCCTCTCTGTGCTTTAGGAAATAACAGGCAATCTTCACAGTTACTGCTTTTCATTGACTCCCATCATTAAAGGCTTTCTTGAAGAAACTGAAATAGTTTCTATACTAAAAATTGTAAATGCGAAATGTCTGTCAGGTTCACTTGAATATCAGTATTTCCAGCCACTATTTTAAGATGTTCAGAGTAGTTATGGTGAACAACTGCAGTAAGATACTCTGTGTGTACTGTACACCTCTGCAGGAACAGTCTGTGTCTGTCAGTTATGGTACTGGTGCAAAGTTCAGTATTGCAGATGCCTTGTTAGAGCTCTGTCTCTTTGGTGACAAGTATTGTCTGGACCATCATGTAGTTACAGGCATTTAGCAGGCACTCTTATCCAGAGCGACTTATATCAATTACAGGTATTTTTTTTTACAATGTTATCCATTTATACAGCTGGATATTTACTGAGGCAATTGTGGGTTAAATACCTTGCCAAAGGGTACAGCAGCAGTCCCCCCATGGGGAATTGAACCAGCAACCTTCTGCTTATGAGTCCTGCTCCTTAACCGCTATGCTACACTGCTGCCCAGTGAGAACAGGGGCTCGTGGCTCGTGTGAGTCAGGCGTTCCCAAGATGCCGTCCCGTGACTCAGTGGGCCGAGACTCTGGTCGAGCACGGGACCTCCTGGCCCCTGTCCATTGGGTTTGGTCGGCGAGGCCAAATTCAGGCCGGAGCACCGAGCCACAGCGCGGCCTGTGCTGCCTCCCGGCGCTGCAGCAGGACAGCGATGCCTGGCTCCACTCGGGGAACCCGTCCCTCCCCCCTCCCCGATCCACCGCGCGTCTGGTGACAACCGCTGACGTCCCGTGGAGGGATGTCCGAAACAGGTTTTTTCCAGTGCCGCTGCTATGTGACCCGCGCTGTCAGGGATTCGTTCCCTCCGAAATAAAGGCTACAGATGGAAATGCAGATTGCAGAAAGTGTTCCGTGTTTTGGACATGTATTTTTCCAGAGCCAGAAGAAAAAAAGCTTTTTCATAGTCTGCTCTTAATCAGAAACATCACATTATTGTCATTTAGCAGATGCTCTTACCCAAAGTGACTTACATAGGTTACAATATTATCCATTTATGCAGCTGGATATTTACTGAGGCAATTCTAGGATGAGCACCTTGCCCAAGCGCACAACAGCAGTGGTCCAGCAGTGAATCCAACCAGCAACCTTTCTCTGCCCATCGTGCCAAAAATTATGCTGATGCACTCAGGATAAATCAAGAAGGGGCTTATTTTTACCCTTGGAGTAGCATGATCATTTCGATGGGAAACATCCTTGTTTTAGGCTCACACAGACAATCACTCACAGTGCAAGCCTGCCTTTGCTTACTTCCTGGGCTTCAGGTCTTTGTGTTCAATGAGCACGAGAGGGGTCTGTCCAGACCCTGAGATCAGAGGATTCATTATCAGTTATCTGCTCCTTAAAACTACTCAGCTTATTCAAAACAGGATTTTATTATTAGGCTCAGTTCAGTTTTCTATCTCATGGATTCATACGGGATACTCCTGACCAGAGATGTGCATTTCTGAGGACAGAAATGGCACTTCCAGGGGGTGTTGGTTCAAATAAACCTTTAGTGAGTGCCTGCATGCTGCTTAGCCTGGCTGCAGAACAATGTAACGGGGTTGGGAGAAAGAGGTTCTGCTCAAAGCATCCTTTTACCCTGGCATCTCCAGAGTGCACAGGCCTATCTTTGAAAGATCTTGGGCAGCATTTGGTGTAAGGAGGTTATGTATTAGTGATAGCTCTGTGAGCTGAGCTCCGGCTTCCTTGTTATCTAGCCACGACAGGCTAAATTTTGTCTCTGTGAAATGGAGCACTGATGACAGCATATGCTTACGTCTCTCTCAATGAATTTTCCTGTGCTTTTAGAGAATGTAAATGCTTTGTGTTGTGTAAATGTAAATGTTTTTAAACCTTAGAGGCCGGGAGTCTGCGTGGACTCAAGGCAGTCAGGAAACAGTCTGTCTTGGGGTACAGAAAAAAAGTTTTTAACACTTCTTCTGAATTTTAATGTATTTATTCATAGTTTGATTTATGACTCCACTTCCAGACAAATACCTACTCAGAACCGAATCCCTCACTATGTAAAGCAAAGCACTGTCCACTGGAATTAGACCTGCTCAAGGCCTGGCTGCCGTTTTTCCAATGTTAGAGCTCAGGCTGTTCATATTTTCCATCTGCTTTGAAAGTCATTCAAAAATATCTCTTTTTATTCTTTTTTCCCCCAAACGTTTTAATTTATTTCCAATTTTTCCATAAATGTTCAGTGTAAGCCTGGGTGTTTGTAACTAACCATCTCTAAAGGTCAACATATTAACTCAATGTGTTCAATGTGATCTATTGACTGTGATGTATGGTAGTATACTTGACTTCCCTTGTCTAGTCAGGGTGCACAAGTTAACTTGTGGTAGGGCTTGAATAGTGTGCTCACACTCACTGGTCTGGGAGTGTTTTTAGCCTGGTCTGACGCTGTTGCTCCTTCAACTTGAATAGATACACTTCTGTTCTTTTGTGCTGAAGGTCACTATGGATAAGAACATCTGCTAAACGAATGTAATGCCATGTAATGTCAGGGTCACATTTAGCCCCTTGTCAATTGCTAAAACCCATGCTTCAAGGAACTGGACTTGTGGTCTCATGTGTATCCTTGCTTGTCACTCTGAGCCACAGGGGAACAGTGGTGGTACAGGCAGAGTTAACAGACCACATAATACTATCTTGTCTGAGATTTCGAATAGATTAACAGGATTGTGAAGCAGGAATTTTGGCTAGCTACTGTGAGTATTTGTGCGTACCACCAAAAATAAGTACCACAAAAAGCCATGGAATGCATGTGGCTCAGGCTTTGCCCATGTCGGTCCCTGCAGAGCTGCAGACTCGAACACCAGGACCTGTTTTAAAGAGGTGGTCTGTTGTTCTGCCGCAACTCTCACTGGTGTAAATAGCAGATCATAAATGCGTATTGTTTGTTCAGCTGTGTGTGGGAATAAGTACCACAAACGCCTGACCGCAGTTACAGAGCACAGAAACTCGTGGGTCTGTGTGCATTGTTGTTTTATGTGCAAGCCTGCATTTATTTGTTGCTGCAGGTGAGATCGTGCTGATATTGGCAAAAAGTATAATGACTAATGGCCCTGGTTTCCTCTCTCACCAAAGGTTCCCTAATGGCAACTCAATGAAACTTACCTACAACAATTCACTAAGGAAGCCTGCAATTTTTGGCCATAGTGTATAAAGCAAGCAGGTCATTCCATGAATACTGACAGTGGTCTACCCCAACAGCAGCAGTGTGGCATGGAAGTAAAGCAAAAAGGCTTGTAGCCCAAAGGTCGTTGGTTCAATTCCATGGTGGGGCACTGCTATTGTACCCTCAGGCAAGGCAGTTAACCTAGAATTGCCTCAATAAATATCCAGCTGTGTAATGTAATATAGAAACAGTCGGCAGTATGGCAGAAACTGAACTGAGCTGGCCAATCGCGTAACAGTGAGGTCTCAGGGTAACGGTGGGGGTGGTGTGGCAACTGTGTGAGAATGCAACCCTGTTTTTTTTTTTAAAATGCCCAGCCAAAATCATAGTTCACATGTAAGCCGCATTACTTGAGTTCGGGTCTGGGATAGGATACGTCTGACCTGTCCCCGGCGGGCTGTTCTTCCAACCAGACGCTCGCGGTCACCTAATCCTGTGAATAATTCTCATGGTTGAACCAAATTTGTTTCCCAGGCTGGTTCAGACGTTTTTTTAAAGGAGCCGGAAGCCCTGCTGTGCCAGAGTGAAGGAGTCCTGTACTGGGACGTCTTTATGACCTGCAGAAATCCAAGCACAGTGTGAACTTACACACCCCTTACACATCCAAACTAAACCTGCCACTTCTCTCGCTGTCCTCTCTTTGTGTTTAATGCATATGGGCGTATTTATTGCCAGCCCCTGTTGCTTTGTCTCGTCTTCTTCACAAGCCTCCTTTATACACCCGGTTTGCGCAGCCAGTCCCCTGTCTCACCGAGAGCTTTGAACAGATGGATGAAAATTTTTTTTAAACACCTCTTTATTTCACTTTTATAGCACCTCAGTAATTGTCCTTATCGCACAATGCGCCAGAGAGGCATAAACTGCATTGGCGGACAATTAAAAATACTTTCTCATGACATTTTCCACGCCGATTCCAGTAAAGCCCGTACTGGGAAACCAAAAATAGCAGAGGAGTGAGGGAGTCTCTGGCTGTTCCTCCTTCGGAAAGCCAGGCTGCAGGGGCTGCCGCGCACATGCTTTCATCATTACGGGCCTGGCTCGGAAACTCCAGGCCAGGCTTAGGGTTTCCCTGATACTGGCTATTTGCTTTGTGGGAACGGGCGAATGCCTCTGCCCGCCACAAAACAGACGATGTCCCGGCGTTCCCGTGGAAAGAATGCGCAGACGCACGAGCCGCCGCGGTTTAGCGCGGCGCGTCACCGGCCGTGACACAGAGCTTTGGGGCCTGGGGCCTGGGGCGTTTGGTCTGGTTGGAATGCTTTCGCGTGACGGGCACTCCCCCTGCTTTTCGTGCGAAACACACCCCCCCGATGATGAGTTTTGTAATGGCTTTGTGTTCTCGCTACTGCTGGTCACACATGTTTCTCGGTTGGGGGTTGATTTCTTCCTAAATGACTAACTTTTCACAGGATGCCAACCAGCTTGGAGTCATTGACATGTCGCAAACTAGTCACACAGCCCAAAAACTGTACAATTTATGCCCTTGAACTTCACTAGATTCTTAGAATACATCAACGCTTCTCACATATGCAGGAAACCAATGATTACTTTTTAAAACAGGATGGATCTAAGGGTTCCACTTACCATTAAGTACTGCTGATGACTGTGTAATAACACAGATCAGCACCATGTAAGATCAGTACATGCATAAACAGCAGACTGGCTGTTAGAGACATGATTATACCAGACAGAAACAACTTTAACTACAAGAAGTATAATGTAATAATCTGTTATTAAGCAGTAGGTATGCAGGTAATACAAATGATTACAAGCAGACAGCAAATGGATGAACTGTGTGACATTTAGAAGTAGTGTGGAGGAGAAGGAGAAGTAGAAGGAATGTGGAAAGAAATGGTAAGATAACTTCACTTTTGCACAACAACACGGTGACTTTTGCCCTTAAATTCATGTGCAATTTTAAGATGTCAGCAGCAACCCAACCACCCCCAAGCCATGAGATGCCAGAATGAGGGAGCAGATTAGGAATGTTTGCCTGGACATCAGAGAATGCCCACCAGACATTTAATGACATGGGTTTAACTTCTAACATTGAAAAGACAAGGTCTCCTTCAGCACAGTGTCCCCATCATTACACTGGGCCATTGACTGCCAGCTTAGTCCAGAGGGAAGAGTGCCCCCTGCTGGCCCACCAACACTGTTTCCAGCTAGACACCTGGTTTTCTCAGGGAGGAAATTTCAAACCAGATCCATCACCATTTATCTTTCATCAACAAGCAGGTGGAGGTGACAGGTATGAAGACTATGGGCCAAACAGTGAAAGGCTGTTCCCTGAACATGAGGCTGTTTTATTTGGGGAAATTGCTAGCAGTTCTTTACAGCTGTGGTGTAAATTTCTGAACTTTCTCAAATTCAGGTAATTGCAAGTTAACGCTACGGGTTAACAGCAGTGTTATCACATTTTTACCGAGCCATAACGGCTTTGCCGTGAGCGACCCAAAAGTGAAATGCAACCTGTAACGGAATCCGACAAACAACGGCCATAAGCACTAAATGAAAACAAGCCTTACTGGCAGGTAATGACACAAAGGAAAGTCTTTCCGCATTAGATTTTGAAACCCGTTTTTATGATTCTGCTTTTATTGCAGCTTAAAATACACAAATGACATGAGGTTTGCGGCCAGACTTCATTTAAAGGCTTTTCTCTGAAATGTAACTTTTTTCCAAAATTTGAGGGGTAGATTCACAAAGGGGTGATTTAGTTTTCCGAGGGTGAATAAGCTGGAACTCATCTCAAGCCCCTTGCATTGTGGGTATTTATCAAAGTGTGGTTCCAAATTCCATCCTCCACCAAGTGCCAACTTACTTATCCTTAAGTAAAAGCCCTTTGGGAATCTGCCCCAACATTTACCATAAAAACCCCATACATTTTCCATTTGTCAACCCTCCTAAATGAAGAGCAATCTGACCAAACAAACATGCCTGTTTAATGTGTGTACAGCATATACTACAAAATCTATGAGGATTTGAAAACACTTTGCCAGTTCAAAATCCTGGGCCTGTTTGGGCTTTAAGTTTGCCTTCCGGACAGGGTAACGACAACCAGCTGGATTCCTTCTCAGCGCCCCAGTTCTGACCTTTGACCTTCCGGATGTCCGGCTTGAGGTCATGCAAAAACACTATTGACCATGCTATACTTCTATATTTGCTAAGTGTTACCCATGGGGACGCCGGTGCTAATCTCTGCTTAATGGTTGCTGGCCTGTGAGTGACATGCTGTGAAGCCAATGAGAAGTGGTGCCAGCAGGGGTGCCCTGCCTCTTGGAGAGGCTCATTCATCTGCTGCAAGAAATGATGACCGTGCAGCCCTGTCCCATCTGGTCAGACCTCCAGAAGTGAGGCTGGACTCTGAAAGAACGTCTTCTTTTGCTGCCTTCACACGGCTGAAAGCTGTTACAGAATGGAAAATCTTTAAGAAGCTTTTGGGGGCATTATCTCGATTCTGAAATTATTCACATATGTCTGACCACTGGGAGTTTAAATCATTTACATGTGGCAAGGAATGATGGCCATTTTTCATTTGTCTCAGAATTCATTACTGGGAGTGTATATTTAAACATGCATATACAGTGTGTATACACACATATATACCATACACACAAACACACACACGCATAAACACATGCACACACACACAAGCTCACACACACAGACATATGTGCGCACAAGCACACACACACTTGTCTTCAAACACTAAAAATAACTGTAAACTATTAACATCTCACTATAAAGTACTATGTAATGTATCTGCCTAAGTCTTTAGACAAATTAAATAATCCACTGCGGTTGTTAAATGCTGAAATGGTTGATTAAATGATCGAAATTACAGCACATGACAACAACCATTCTCCAGCATCAGCAGAGGCATAAAGGAAACATTACAGAGAAGCGCGTTCTCACACTATTTTAAGACATAATTACACACATTGCAGTCAGTGAGAAAGGCATCACGGGAGTTTTCTGCATCTGGTGGGAGAGATGGGGGGGAGGGGGCGGGGGTTGCGTGCACCTGCAGAGTGTCTGACCCCCTTCTGGTACCAAACTCCCCCCCGACCCACTTCCCCCTCCCCCTAGCGTGCTGACACTGGCCTGTCCACATTGGCTGTGCACTCCTGCTCGGCTTGCCCACTCACACCCTGAAGCCTGGCCTACTCAAACAGACCTAGCCTTCAGCCTGCCTCCGTCTGGTGGTCCCCCTTCCTTCAATGGCTCCTCCAAAATATGCAAGACACAGGAAAAAGGAGCTGAGGCTGGGAAGTGTTTTCAGTATGAGAAGGAGAGCGAGGCGCAGCTTTTAGGACACAAACTGCCGTGCAGAGGGATTGATGAGGGTTAGAAAAGCTGCAATGTGGTGATTCACAGCGCAACGGGTTTCACTGCCTTTGTGTGAGACTCCATGGGGGATCAGCCCACAGCAGGGGAGCTGGTTACCTATCCTCAGTCTGCTTTGCACACTCTATCACTATTACTAACAGTCGTCCCAGAAGCAGGTACTGTCTCCTTTTTTTTCCATTCTCCCTTTTACGAGACCTGTAAATAACAACCTTAAAAAGTTCCTGATCACTGAGCATACTGTACCAGCATATACAGTCACGCTCTATACATGACTATCAAAGTACTGTTTTGTGCATGTATTGGATGACTATGTTGGAATCGTATTTGTTCCAATGAATCAGTTTCTAATGATGATGCCTCAGGGTATGGGAGATAATCCAGCTGTCAATATGGGTTATAAAAACAAAGAAAATATAGTTATATTGGAAGTGCTTTATTGGAAAAGCTCTTTTCTTGATTTTGGAAACACTGAGGTGAGACTGAGTTATTGGCTGGCAAAACAACTGTACAACACACAATAAAAACAATCCGTTCATTACATTTTGGACCATGTTTCAGATTGCAAACAAAATACAGAATTCACACCTTCAAAAAGGCCCAGCTCAAGGGAAGCGCAATAATATTCTAAAAGTTCGCGGTTTCAGACTGAAATGAGGCAAAACAATTATGAGGAATGGATCCAAAGAAGCAAAGTGATTATGAATCAAAGAGTCAGAATCGGCCAGAATCAACGCCACCAGTAATAACCTTGTAGTTAAAAATGGAGCTGGGGGCCAAAGTGTCTTATTATCTCTACAGAGGCAGTTTAAACATCCCAAACAGGGCTGCTCTGTTCTACTGTTCATTGCATAAACATTACATACAGCATTTCCCTCTCTACAATTAGCCAGTTGCCTGGCCGGCACACAATGTCTTTCTTATTTGCGAGGCTGGTTGGCTGTGCTCATACTACGCGTTAGCCAGATTACTTGACAGTCAAGTACTAATTGTTAACATGTTGTGAATCTGGTTTGCATTCAGCGAAAGGTTTTCTTTTGTGTGTGTATGTAATGGCTGTAATCCTAAGTGTTATCGTCACTAATCGCCATCTTCCTTTTTCTACAGTGCCCTCTGCTAAAAAGTGTAATGCGTGCAGTAACCAACTGTTGCTTTTATAAAGACACAAATTTGTTTCTGTTGTTGTTGTTCATCACAGAAATAAACGTGTTCTCGTCCGTCCAACCTGCAATCAGGGAGCTGGCATCATAAAGGTACGTCCACGTTAACAACAGCAAACAAAATGCCTATTTTGCATCATGGGTATGATGAAGAACTTTTCCCTGGCTTTGCACAAAAGCAGAGTTTTTTAAACTTTATCTTTTAGGCAGAGGTGCAGTTCAGTGTGCCTCACAAATCTGGGTCTTAATTTTACGCTGGTGCTTCACTCTACTGAGAATGCTTCAGTGTAACCTCTTTTGGCATATCACAATTACACACGTCACACCTTGTGACTTGTTTATGTCATAGGGTATTATGTCATGATGATGTCACATTGGTCCATCAGTTGGGACCAATGGAAGTGTAGAAGCAGAAAAAAAAACAGGTTTAGAGAACAGCGTCAGCTGTCCTCACACGACGATTAAATGCTTCGCTGCGATGCCAACGACGCGTGCCGGACACCTGAGAGACCTGGCCCTAAGCATGGCCTCTACCCCAACGCCGACTCCCGGCCGTCGTCAAACGGAACAGGGTGACATTTGCGAGCCCGTGCGCGGCGTTTACGAGCCGCACGCGCTGTGATCTTCGTTTTTACTGGTGGAAGCGTCGTGCCACAGAGCGCCCTTTCAGAAGAGGCTCGGGTTTTAACCTATAGATGATTAACGACGCAATTAGAGGGCCGTGGAGCCGCGGTGCCATGCCGACGCAGTGAGACAGTAGACTTTCCAGTGCGTAATTACACAGCGTGTCAAAGCCAGCTCCTGTTATAGGCCGCATTTCTGAACACTGAGGTTTTCCCTCGATGGAAAAATGAAGGCTTCACTGCTCTCAAGAGTACAGGCTCGAGGAAGAAGAGACAGACAGTTAGACCTCCTGTACCACGTGCCCGCAAACCAACCCATCCCCCACCCGCCTTTTTACTGGCTTCTCATGCACAGCACTGACAGACTCCTAACTCATTGACCCAAGCCGATTTTAGCCATTACATAAATGTGGACAGGGCTTTGCAGATATGCATGTCCTCTCTTTGAAAGCATGGCTTACAACAGGACTCTTAACAAGCTGTGTGTCATTTTTCTTAATAAAGAAACAATGGCTCAGGCTCAAATTGGATATTCACCAGGTTTTCAAGCTGAGTCACAAATGAACCGTTTCATGATTCGGTAATAAGACGCAGCAAGAGGGTCTCTGTGTGTTTTGTAAATCGTACAAGACACACACACGGCTGCGAGAACGAGCTTGACTGAATTACAAAAATCTTCTCTCATTAAGTCTGAGTCATTGTTCTGCTTTGGTCAGTGCAGCAGAGGGGTTGCACAATTCTGAGCTTGTCAGCTCCTCAGGCAGGGCAATATTTTATGCTCTGGATCTGGATGTGTGATCTGGATCTCTGCAGGACCAGCCAGTCCAATGTTAACTGGGTGCTATTGATCAACTGTAATGTCTCTCTGATTTCACCATGACCCAATTGGATTTCAATACAGGCATGCAATGGAAAAAAATATATCTGTTAAAAAACTGCAGAACATATTTGCCTTCTAATTATTAGCACTACAATACTAAAATGATCCAAAAGCCACACAAAGAAAAGTCCAGCAAATGCATTCCACTCAAAGGTCCTGTAGTTCCAGATTGGGTACAAGTTTTTCAGAGGATTTTATTGGGCTATTCTTGTATTCACCTCAAATTCTTTCCATGTATGACTACTGCTTTCCAATTGAGGCTATTAAGGCTTAAGTTATGCTTAATAAACCAATTTTCCAAAGGATTTATTTTTATTAAACACTAAATATATAAATATATTCCTTCTTTCTGCCCTAGTTAAATTCAAATATTAAAGGAGCTCATTCATTTTTCTTTTTAAAACAAAACCGCCTGACTAGTACAGGGCCATATGAAACAGAAAAAAAAACTATTCATAATTTCAACTTTAAAGTTCAAACTTCTGAATATAAAGCAAAAGGTAGTGAGCTATTTCCATGTAACCTCACAGAGCTTTGATACTTGTAAAGCTGTAATGTAATGTAGTAACCTACAAATCTGCAGTTCTTGCTGGACTGCCTTTTGCAGCCACACTACAGAACTATAACCTTCTCTGTCGCTTTGTCCTCCCCATAAGGTGCAATGGTGAGGCCCTAAGGGTAAAAGAGGGTGTAACTTAGCTGGGATATAACATTACTGCCACCCCGAGGAAACCCAGCGACCACAAACAGATCTTAAACATGTTAAAGACCGCCTCCTAAAGTGGAGTGTGCGACCACAAGCGGTCAAACGGCCCGGTTCCCGGAGTCGTGAACAAAATGAGCGGACGGGATTCAAACTCGATAAAGGTAACGCTTTCTCCCCCCCCGGAACGCTTCCGCTCACCCATCCTGGCTGATAAAAATGAGTTACAGGCCGGACTGCTCTTGGGCTCTCGTCCAAGAAGTGGGAGCTAGCGAACTTGCTGACTTTACATTCTGTTCATTGGAAGTGGCCATGATGTCAGTGGAAATACTTACTTTTTTAAATAAATTCTCTTTACTCTGCAAAAGAAAAGAAAGCTGTTTTCCCC
Source organism: Megalops atlanticus (assembly GCA_019176425.1). Classification (NCBI taxonomy): domain Eukaryota; kingdom Metazoa; phylum Chordata; class Actinopteri; order Elopiformes; family Megalopidae; genus Megalops; species Megalops atlanticus. The sequence goes on from CM032887.1 coordinate 4,969,431, forward strand.
CCTGCACTTCCCGACCAACTTACATTAAATGCGGTGAACCAGATGGCATTACCCTTAGTTTTCATTATGTAGCGTATGTAATATGTTCTCTGAGACTCCATACTGACCCTTTTTAAAACATCCCTTCTTCTCACACAACACGCTCACAAAAACACAGCCCGACTGGATGTAGCCATTTGGTCCTGCGGTCTCAATATGCCATAAAATGATCACCACGTCCTTTTAGATTCTGTCCTTGAAGTGCACCCTGTTGAGGATTACATACATTTTGGCTCTTAGTTTACAGTATTTTTTACAACCACTCCTGACGTTATGGCCATGGAAAGGGGCTGTATTAAAACTCCAGATATGCATTAGGTTGAGGTAAAGCTGGATTTAACAGTAGTTTCTTTCAGGGAAACAATGTAAGTGTAGGGTTTCCAAGTGCTTTGAACTTAATACATTGTGATGGCAACTTACAGGCACTTGCAGCTAAAATGTAGGCCACCCAGTTGTTCCATATCTCTGTGATATCATGTGATTTCCTCCCTCTTTATTGAAGGTGGTGTAAATAAATAAAATACCAATAAACCCTCATTGTGGCTCCTGTATTAAATACTGGCATGTTCTAGGTAACTGCCACTACCGTATAACCAAGGTGTTTGAATCAACAGGAGTTTGCTTTTGTCCTGGCCAAAAGAATATCACAAGGCCTATTTTACTGTGAAAATGTATACTTCTTCCCTGGATTCCATTACCTTGTAAAGGCGTCAAACCTAAATGGGAGAAAGCGACCTGGTGTCTCCCTGCATTGTGCAGTCGGTCATAAAAAAGCACTCAGACCCTCCCTCTGTCTGAGAAAGTGCTTATCAGTGACACCCCTCCTCCAATTAGGACAGCACAACTGGGGAGGTACGAGTGATCTCCAGCAGGCACCATCCTTTGACAGTTCCCCATTTGTTTCGTTGTCATGGCCACCACGGAATGCTGTGAACTCTAAGGGGGGCAAACTGCCCCAAGCTAAAAGGGTGCTGAGCTGTACCTCACTGGCCCTTTGTTTGGAAAGGAGTATGGGGTCTGCTAAGATATGCAGAAGTGAATATTTTCCATCATCATATTACTCTTGTCATGTTTTTGTGTCTGTTTCTGTATTAATGTATTGAATTATTTACAGTTACTTGAAAGGCCTACATTTTATGAGTGGCACTGAGTCAAAGGCAGCAGAATTAACATGGTGTTACGTGATTTCCCAGAATGCACCCGGGGAACAGCCCAGGTGTGTCACACCCTCACCTGAGCTGTTCCCACATGCATCCAAACCCTAATCTCTCCACCTCTGCCGACCCCCTCCCTCCGTCCATTTCTGCCTGTCACTACCTCATAGCCAAAGCCTGCCCCCTCCAGCCTCCATCACAATGCTGGGGCCAAGCACCACACAGCTCTCCTTCTGAGGACTCAGTTCTCCAAAATACACCTTATTGTCCTCTTAGGAGGATCTTTCCAGAAGCTGTATGCTTGGACTTCAGACAGCACCCCTCAACACAACTGCCTTATAGCTTGGTTTGGACTGCTTAGTTATTAGCAGCATATTTTAAGCAGTTAAAAAAGTGGCAGATGCTATCATGACTATGACATATGTCACTATCTGCCAGATCTGTACCTTGGAATTTGTGTTGTATGTCCCTAAATACTTACTATTGCTAATGTATTGGGAATGCTGACATATTGGAAAACCCATGATAATCGTGATTATGAGAGTAAAGGGCCTGGATTGGGGCAGAGAGGCAGACCCCACCTGTCGGGACAACACCGCTACAGCCAGCCGTCTCCGCTTTGCCACTCGAGCTAACAGCTAGTGCCTAACAACCCCAGGCCCCCTGTCTCCCTGACAGTCATTAGCGTCATTACAAGGCTGACCTGAACCATCTGCCCGGTTGACCTGCACCGCCAGAACGCTCCAAACGACCTGGGCCATCTGCAACATATGGTGTGTCTGTGGCCGAGCAGCAGGCCCCCAGGGGGGCTCAGAGCCTCTTTAGCGGTGGCATTTGGGGAGGGGGATCATTTTGGGAGGTGGCGTGGCCTTTGTTGCCCGCCTCCCCTCGACCTTGCGGCGGGAGCGTCCCGAAGACCGACCCCTGCCTCACCCTTTTCCCTGGCTACTTTTTTTACGGCCCAAGGGGCTCAAGTGCGGGAGGTCAGGCCGCTCGTTAGCCCGGGTTTACTGTTTTTGTTGCCTTTCTCTCGCTTTGGCAGCACGCCCCGGGGATGTGGGTCGAGTCTAACCCGCCCGAAATGTAGACGAGTCCGGAGTCGCCTTTCTTTGATTGACCTCCGGGAGGGGGGGCGATGGGATTTTGGAGGTGGTGGACGCAGTGGAAATCTCTTACACAGCACCCTTGTGTTTCATACTCACATTGCATGATTGTTCATTACCTTTTGATTAGGCTGCTAAAATGATTGCGCTAACGCTGGCGGTAAGTCTAAATGAACATCCCAGAAAAACACAGATACGTCCCTAATGACTTCCCTTATGCCTTAGCACAGCAAAAACTGGAACGATCAAAAAGCAGTTATGAAACCAGAACCATTAACTAACCCCTTGTGAAATATGAATGGTGTACTTCTGATTCTGAACATTTTTACAGCTTAAGTACAGAAAAAATAATTTAAATGCATGACTTTAAAACACTACAATACTCCTACACAAGATATTTGTTAATAATAACTGTTGATCACATTGATAAATGACCATTAAACATCTGAAGTGGTATTATTTATTATTGTATTAAGTCACTTTTCATATTATTTTATTACAGGACAGCACACCTTTAACTGGAAATAATTAAGCTACATATAAACATTTCAGATGATGTCGCAGTGTACTGCACGTGAAAGTGCAGTACACTCATTGACCCCCTTTACGTCACCTAGCAAATCATGACATAACTGCATATTTTGGGGACCTTGAATCAATTGTATGAAACTGTCTTCTTATAAACCATAACTTTCTGAACAGTCATGCCATAAGGGTCTCAAAGACTGCCAAGAAAAGAAGACTTTGTGTTCAACTACGTCAGCATGATAATAAAGAATGTGAGAGAGATGATCAACTAAAATTGATTATTGTCTTTGCTTTACACTTTGCTGCACTTTAATGCATTAATAAGGTCTATTGCCAAGCAAACCAGTTGAAAAAATGTTACTTTCTTTGAAATTTTAGCTTGCTAAAACACTGCAAAAAGTGTGAGAAAGGGGTTTTTCACACTATCAACTCCACTGGCAGCACAGAGACCTGATTTGGAGATTAAAGATCTGAGTCATAGTTATAAAATTGTTTAATGAATATATAAATGTAATAATTAAAGATGTGAAACTAGCCATTTCATATTACATCATTGGTACAGTGTGTGTTTTTCATGTGCTTCTCTGACCTCAGCTAGTCAGTTCTGGGTAGCGTATTGATGCTGGAGATAAAACTCTCCATGCTGACAATTTAATGATGCATTACTGTGAAAAATCATGCATAATTTCTTGTCTTCTTCTCAATCAGAATGTAGCTGAAATAGTTCTGATCTTGGTCACAAGTGCTCTATTGCCAACCTCCTCGACATGCTAGGTACTTTCAGGAATGTCTAGACTTGATTTCTTAATTTATTTTTACGAGTTGTCTGGACTTTGAAGGTTATCTTTCCATCAGCGTTGCCAAGTACAGCTTTTTTTTTTTTTTTTTTTTTTTTTTTTTTAATCGGAAACCCGAGGTAAGCAGGGGATAATCACTGAGGAATGACACATAAAACAATGGAAATTTCACAACTTGAGCTTTCATGTTCTAAACAGGAGCAGTTGGAAATGCTGGATAAAAAAGGAAACCGCAGGAGGCCTTGCTTGATGGAAAAGTAAGATAAAAAAGTAAATGTGTGCAGACCGCAGAACAGTTTTGATTGACTTGCAAATAAGAATTAGAGAGAAAAAAGTTTAAAATAGCATTTTTTTGTAATGATAGAGACTTTACCTTTATGAAAGCATCACATTGCAATCACCCAATCAATCAATACATCCTAATATATGCCACTATGGTCAATCACATTTAGGTTTGCTAATAGTAAATACCTATCACAAAAGCATTACGGTTATAAAAATACATGCATGTAATACAAGACATTACACATTAATATACCTATTACAGTGGGCTTTTCCATATTTTTGTGAATGTAGTATGCAAACAATATTAAGCAGGTTCAAGTGCTAAATGTTCGCTTAAATAATTAGCAGGGCAGTGTGGGATAGTGGTAAGGAGCAGGGCTTCTAACTGAAAGGTTGCTGGTTCAATTTTCCCCCAAGCTACCGCTTCTGTACCCTTGGGCAAGGTACTTAACCCACAATTGCCTCAGTGAAATATCCAGCTGTATAAATGGATAACATGTAAAATTGTAACCTGTGTAAGTTGCTGTGGATAAGAGCGTCTGCTAAATGACAATAATGTAATGTAAATCTTATCTTGCTAATAAGTTGATGTGTAGTGAGCATTTGGGCACAAAATGGCTGCCTTTTATCACCCATGTGGGTGACACACTATGCTGGTTGATGTAAGTTAGTGCTCTGAATAAATCCATAATTATCATTATTTCATTTTCCCTAGGTGCCAATAATGTTGTTTCCAGGGGAGCCCTATCAAAATCTGAATGGAAGACAAAGCTATTGTCAACTAGGATTGAATAAGCTCTCTGGGGCTTGGTAGCACCAATGAATGGAAAGGACAGAATGATCTTTTCTATTGGGCTTGTACAACATTATTGGGTATGAGCAAAATGTTTTCATTTTTAGTACGTCAATGACATAATTCAAGTCTTACACATTCAGGAATGCATCTAAATATAAATCTCATTGCATCAAGTGCTAAGACCTAAATCAGTCATATTAGGACTCAATAAAACAGGACGTGACTGTCTGAAGCAACTTTCCACAGCCTTTAACTTCGTAATGAGCTTTGCCGTTGACGTCGTAACATTTACGAGAATAGTTACTGTGTATGGGATGGTATGCAGTCTCTTTCCCTGGGAGCTCCTGGTGTCCCTCCAGAGGGTAAAAATAGGCTAATATCCCAGAATCCCTCACAGTCCCAGAGCTGAGTGTGCCAGCACTCAACGGTGGCATTGGGATGGCAGAGATGAAGCCCCTACTTGCCATGCTGGCTAGGTGGAGCAGTCTCCTTAAAATTAACAGCTTTTTCTGACAAACCTAGATACTATGCTAGACACTATATATATAAAAAAAAAAAAAACTAAATATATACATGTATACCTATACGCCTCTGTATGTGCCACACACACACACACACACACACACACACACACACACACACACACACACACACACAAGCCGGCACCACATGCACACTAGGCCAGGGAGGAAAACCTGCAGTATTTACTTTTTCTGGCTGGACCAAAAATCAAAGTGGCACAATGGCTGCCAGGCAGGGGAGAAGAGGCCCCTGGGATGCTGAGGGCAGGAATGACACTGCCCAGGGATGGCAGGCAACCAATCAACAATATCTACAGTTATGACGCATTAAGAGGGGTTCTACCTGTTAAATTCATTCTATATGGGCTCTGTCTTCCTTTAGCTTGTATTCAGTCCACAATTTTATAAGTTTACCGGTTAAGGCACAGATGTGTTAAACCAAGGGAACAGTGTAGTTGTACATGCATAGAGGCGTTACTACAAGTGCTAGGATTCAAGTTAGGAAACATAATGTAAACCAAATCCATTCTTGGCTTGATTAATGCATGTTGTCAGTATTGGTTTTTCTATTTTGCTATGCAGTTAATTATGGCGCATGACATGCATGACTTTCCCCTCCTCTAAAGAACAAAGTTTGCAGGCTCTCTAGGGTAATTCATGCTATTATATTTCATGCACAAATTTCCTCAAAACATTAAGAAGCCATCAAAGCCAATAAGTTTATAACACAAACAGGGATACAGAGATGAAAAGAAAATGATTTTGTTTCAAGAAGACCAAGTAAATATGCCTGTCATTCAATAACAAGCATATTTCTTCTATGGATCAGGTTGAGGTCCAATTCCATTTAAACTGTTCAAAACTGTTTACCTTGAGAGTCTTCCATACAAGCCCAAATCACTTCATGATGAAACTAATAATTAAAAAAACCATAAAACGTACAAAGAAGTTATAAAGTGAAAACAAACTAACATCAGCAGCAATTTTCTACTCTAAATGACATGTGGAAAAGTTATTTCCTCAGACAAGAAAATAAGGGCAAATTGGAAAGAAATTAAAACAATATCAAGTATAAATAAAAAAAAACTAAGAAGTGTTGGAAAAGCTGACATATTGCAAGTTTCACTGATCCTTGTAAAATGAACCTTTTTTTTGGTCACAACCATGGCTGCAGTTACATTGGTATGACTATGTGCTGAAGATGAACAGTACTTTTGCATACACAAAATAAACCACTATCCTGAAGGGGAACGTTTGAGATTGGATACTTAAGGATATCATTTAAGTATCATTTTGTTTAATCCAGACACTGAGAAAGTGCAACCCATCCATTACATCTGCATGGAAAATGTTCCTGTGAACAACAGTCAATTGAACATCCACAGCCCATATGAGTTTATATCATATAATGGTGAGATATCATTTTGTTGTTGTTTTTCATATTTATGTTATACTTTTGAGGCATCTACACTTGGAGGATATTCTACCATTCAAATCCTGCTCAAGGGGTCTTTCTTCCTTGCTGCCAAATATGCCAATACCTCTTACTAGTTTCTAATACCCACTTCCTATTCTAAGTCTTAGAACTTAGAATACTATCCTAATGTACACTAAAATGATGCATCGGACATCAGAAGTTGAGTATCCAGAATTAAATGACAGGCAAGCTGTTTTTGTCTTGAGGTTTTTGTCTTTGTTGTTTGTTGTGTTACTGGTTATGCTCAACCAACACTAAATTTGAGGCTCCATAAATATAACAGCCAGATAAGTCCTTTTCTGCATTAAAATAGACCACATGCCTGCCCTAATGTTCACAGATACTGGCATGTTTGCCTCCATTGTTACTGTGATCATTAAAGCAGATAATATTTTTCTGCCAGATGTCAGAGAGCTAGCTACAATACATGTGTACCCAAGTGTGCTTGGGTTGCTAAATCAAACACTGATCTAATGTGATAGCCAACTAACCAGCTAGCTTTGTAATGTCCTGGCAAAGAACTATGTTTATCTTAATTTCTACCTTCTGTTACAACTCATTTATTGATTTCATTTCTTAAAAGGGGTAAACTATAAAGAGAAATGTAGAAAAACATAGAAAACAGCTTTATGGACTGCTTTGTTTATATGAAAGAATTTTTTTCTGTCTAATCTTTTTCTTGCTCAGTGGAGGCGAGGTAGACCTTTGGATGACAAATGATAATCAAATTTGCAGTTGTCACATGAAAGAGTCAAAAGTTGGACTGATATTTCAGTCCCATTGGATTTTAGTCTCTAATTTACAACAGTCCCCCCTACACGACTCTGTTAAGCTTGACACTGTATAGATCATAAGACCTTATATATGAATCTTTCATCATTAAATGGCCCAGAAAGTGACTTGGGGGAATTAAATCTGAGGCCGGAATGATTTGGAAAATGGATATGTTATTGAGAGGTGATAAAGTGTCCAGTTGGCCCTCTTATAACCTCATAAATGACTTAACGTGGTCCATACATAAATAACCTCCATGCACACAAGCCTTTGTTCCTCTTTTGACATTTGCACATGCTGAAACGTTATAAAGGAGTCAGGGACGTAAGTGCAATGTGTTATGAGCTGGAAAAAAGAAAGAGAAGGGGAAAAACGACTGTTACGAGGTTTATAAATCATCCAAAAACAGTTAAAAATAGTGATCTTTTATTTTTCAGGCTTGTTTTTACTTCTACACACAATAGCCAACACTCCCCTCCTGGCATGTGCAATGTGCTACCAAATATCACCACCAACATTAAAGTTAGCTGGTTTTCCAGAAGGTGGAGTTTAGGTTCTAAAGTCAAACATGAATCCAGGCATTGATTACCATATTAACCTGATGCCCTTTCAGAAACAGCCAAAAAATACACATGTAAATTTTCCATGGAGAGAACATCCAAAACAATAATAATTAAAAAAAAACCTGAATACTGTACCTATAAAAATCACGGGAACAACTGTGTGCAATTTATGCCTCCTGTGTGATGCTTTCCGATCACGCTACTGCTGGGAAGTTCTCATTTGTACACATAAACCTGCTTTGAGTCGTTACGCTTTATGTGTTTCTTATGTAATGCGGCAGCAATTTGTCATCATGGTAAAAAACAACCAAATAACATTTACCATGGAAAAATGTCAGTGGCAGGCAAACGTGATAAATGACAACATGGCCTCTTGTGGAACAAGAGTAAAAGTTTTTATTTCTATGTATGAAGCACCCATTATAATTGTCTCAATTGATATATTTTGCCTGAATCCTCACAAATGTTTTTTGTCTAGACATTGTTAAAGCTAAGGAAATGAAAAGGATGTACCATTTTATTTATTTGATGGATTAATATTCGACAGCAACGGGACCTCATATTTTTGACATAATGCGGTACTCTGGTGTGAACACTTATTTGGATCTCTTCAGCTGAAGGGGTTAAGATTTCCCTCCCTCTCTTCCCTCTGAATTACATGACCTTTAACCTCCACTGAAGCAAATCTGGATTTTCTCATTTTTGGTTCTGAGATAAGACAATCTACTTTCTCAACACACCACTTGAGGTGACATCACTCAGACATCTGGGGAAACCTATCATAAAAAATAATAATAAAAATAGTATTCAGACCATGTAAAAACCAGTTTTATTTAGCATACTAAGTTTAATTCAGAATATTTTATATATAGCTTAACAGCATAAACATACCTCCTGCTACACAATTCTTCCAAAAATAACAGGCCTGTACAGACAAGGTGGATGATTAGGTGACCAGACAGTCATCTCAGGCAATCTGCTTAGTCTGCTGTACAAAGTGGCGACGAGTGAAAGAAACCCAGGGCCACGTCTCCCCCCAACTGTATGTACAGCCAATTGCCCTACATATTGTTATAAAAAAAAAAAAAAAAACAAAGGGAAGCAATGATGAATGATTCTGAAAATCATTCCGAGCAATTGCAAACTCACGGGGGCTCATACACGGACACTTAAATACAAACACAGGCACACGGCCAGGCTACTGTCACGGTTAGACGAACGCTATTTATGAGCTGAGCTCGAAACAAACTGCACTACTTCGCTCCTCCTCTACCCTCACCCTCATCTTTTGCCCACTGATCACAAATTGACGTACGTGTGTGAAGTTTGAGCAAAACATTTTATTGCTTGCAATTCGACAGCAGCAAACTCAAGCCACTGTCCTGTCGCCCAGTGTCTGGAGTGGCAGTTAGTCCAAAAGAATGGCCGTTCCTGCCTGCTGGAGGCCATCGGCCTGGTGTGGAGAGGCCATTACTCTCAGGAGCTATCAGATTCAGATAAGCAGACAAGATCAATCAACCCTAATGAAGGCCAGGAGCTAAAGCCAGCACAGCAAAGCCGGAGTGGTTTGCTAACACCAGGGATGAGAAACTCCGTTCTAGGTATCGTACGTTATTAACATGCTTTGTAATACACTTAAACTAACTGCAGAGAGGAGAGAGAGAAGCAAGGGACTTGCACTGAGTTTACAGGCTCATGTGTTATGTTTGCCGGCGCACGCTCTGTTAACTGCTGTCATTAATTTCAGATAGGAGCTCTGTGTGTGTCGTCTTGGGTCTTCTCCTTGTCTAATTGGCTCTGTGGATGTTGTTCTTTGTATTCACACGGTGACGGATTGGTAACACTACACAACTGCACAGTGGTCCTCGGAACCGTATTTTCGGGGAGGATTATGGGTTCATCTCTGAGGAGGATAATTCTCATGATTGTTGATGCATTTTAATTGCACCCTGTAGTTATCCAATGGGGTGGCCCGGAGAGGTCAAGGAGATTCATCTTTATTGCCTTTTGAGTTCCTCGTAATGGTGGCCGGTTTACACAGAGGATGTTTTTGTTAAGTCTGAAACATAATACATGAAATACATTGAGAACACTGAATAAATATTAGTACTTATAGTGATAATAAACTTTGGCAAAGCCTTCCTGCACATTTACAGTACTCCTCATCCTGTTCCAGACAGTCATTTTTCCTCAAAAGGAAAGGTATCCTTAATCTCCAAAGGTATGGCTGCAAATCATAGCAGAACAAAGAAACTGATACAGGCAACATAAAGTAGACCTTCAAATAACCTCACCAAAATATCGAATATTGTGCAGAATGCGTTACCAAAATGTGTTGGTCGCATACATTCCTGTTTTATATTGCACATTAACCTGTATGTTTTATTAATTTGCACATTACAGTGGTTATATGCTTTTATATGATAAACTCTGTTGAAGATTTAATTTTTTCAATTTGCATTTGATGATGTTATGCTGTAAGAACTACATTACACAGGATCAAAGAATCCAAAATCATTTTTTCAATGTACAGATTTTGCATGAATTCTAGAAAATGTTTTCTGTCTAGTGAAAATGAGTTTAAATAATGTTGAAGCAGTAAAAATATGTTTGATGGTCTGTTTTATTTTATTGACAGATCAGTTTTCCAGCAATGGCTGCTTATGCGTGTACAAACTCTGGTACAAATACTCATTTTAACATCTGGAGCTGAAGGGGTTAGGACCTCTTTCCCCCTTTTACCTTGCAATTACATAACCTTTAACCTTAGCTGAACTCAATCTGGGTTTTATCATTCCTGTCCTGAGATAAGACCAAACACACTCTCTGAAGTGCACCTGAGGCGACCTTATTAAGACTGGGAAATCACCTGTCACAAAAAAGAGAAAAAAAAAATCAAAGCAGCATCCCATAAGCTCAGATCCAAATGCTGTTTTTTTCTGCGATCTGAGTGCTGGAAAGGTACTGAAAATGAGAATACTGCTACTGAATGTTAAATGTCTGTTTGACCATGATCAGGATATACCTCTTGCAGTGAGGGCTCATTGAATATGAATGGAAGCATGACTCTGCAAGCAGTGGCACATTTATTTTACTTCTTTCTGTGTTCTAAAAGGAGGTTTGGTTTTCCATCCAAAGGTATGCCAGTATGTGTAACAGTACTTCCTGGCTCCTGTGTTCAGTGATGTTATATATTATGCGCTCTGAAAAGGCATTTTACCTTTAAACAGACCTGAATGTCCAGAATGTAGAATCACCACACCTGGGGAGATAAACTCTGGAGAATAAAGATTGGTTAACTAATCATGCATGAAACTAATTAATGTCACACTGTTAAAAACTGTGACATTATCAGCTCTTTCCATGTGAAGTATTAGACTGAATGGAGATATTGGAAGATGAAGGTGAATTTATTTGTGGGAAAAAAACTCTTTCTTCCACATTCAGCAGCATCACTGTCTGTTACACTGTGTTCTTAGGGACATGTAATCCAGATATTAAATGGATCAAGAGGTATTATATGTGTATTAAGAAGATATTAAGGCTTAGTCCTTTTAAGCAAATAAAAGTTGTTATTTGTAATTAATTTTTAATTTGAATTTAAGATTTGCAGGCTACGCTATTGGACTCCCAGACAACTGCAGCTGGACAAGTAATGGTACAGTACAAAGTGGAAACAGTAATGAGAGGCATTAACTAAAAAGTCATGCATTTCAATTGTTTCCATATGCTTGCCTATACATTTATAGTGATGAAAATCTATGATGAATATCACTGCAGAAATCTATTTGTAAGACAAGAACTACAAAGCAGATTGCAGCAGCTTCTTGCTTTTGTTAGTCGCTGAAACCTGATTCCCACACCATCTCTCCAGACAATTGCCAAGAAATGGACAGAACCACAGAAGGATCTGTCAACTTGAAGGCAACATCTGGAGCATTCAAAGAACACAGACTCGTGCATTCCTGCATGCTAGAACAACTGCTCATATAACATGACTTGAATGCATTTTTTTTTAATCTGTTGCTTTTCATGTGCTGTGCTGTGCATTGTTTGTTCCAGAGGCAATGTAACGTTCCATTTTGTCACCCATTTGTCAATGTGGTCCATTCCTTACCTCTAAAACCATGAAACCCGTTTAACACTGGTGCTAGGGCACGGGCGTTGGCATTATAATTACATAGTTGGTTTCTGCAGTTACTTCAAATGATTTATTACCAACACCAAAAAAAAATAAAAAATCAGAATGTCAGAGCTCTTCAGCCATCTGCCCTTTAACAGAGGGCAGCAGACTAGGACTGTATCCCAAACCAGAGGATGCTGTCAGCTGGAAACTTCTCTCCTAGACTGCATTCTACCAAGGCAGCAGTAACCGGGCTGCTGTCTGAGAAAGACGAAAATTTGGGATGCATGTAAAGGTCAGGTTAGCATTATCAATAACTACAGGTGCAAGATCAAAGAACATATACGAGAAAACTGACAGGCAATTAACTGGCTACATTGTTCCTAACTTAACATTCTGCTTGGTAACTATCTCAGTTCTTGGAGGGTAAAGTTATCTGCTACTTGGTAATGAGCTTTTAATTTCCTAGCCATCTAACTTGGTCAACATACATAAATTAGCACAACACAAAAAAGATACTGTAGATGGTTTTCTGCACAGCTGACCTCAGAACTACTAAGAAAATCATCTATGTTTATACATAAGTCATATGTGAATCAGCTTTCACTTCCTTTCATATCCAAAGAACAATGACAATGATTTTCTGCTTCTGATGAAATGAATGCATTGACTGTTTTCTTCAAATTTTCTTCAAGTAAAGTACTTCAAAAGGACACATTCTATTGTTTGGCACTTAAGATGGCAGGTGTCTAAAATCCCTTCTCAATAAAATGCATACTTTCTGTGTCTTCCTGTTTGCTGTTGTCTCCTGACCAATACCACTTGAAAATGCTGGTAAAGTAACTTTGTTCATTTTTTGCACCATGTCTACATTAATCATTGAATATCATAAAAATATTCATGGCATATTTGGCTAAAACTATAGCACTGACCTAATGTCTTTCAGCACAAAGCTTTTTTTTTTCCAGAATTGTGACAATGACATATTGGAATTTGGGAAACAAATGAGGAAATGGTGAAAGCTATTGAAACAGCAAAAATGTGGTCAATGAATAATTACTCAGGAGTTCACAATATACCAGAATAGTACGCCAAAATGTGTGTGTGTGTCTGTACATATGAGTATCGGGAGGGTTGGGGGAGCGGGTGTTACACACCGTCACGGTTTTTCTTGGGACTCTCTGCGAACCTCCAGAGAAATTTGGAAGACATTACAGTATCTTCAATTAATGGAAAAAATGTTGGGCTGACGACTTTGAACGTGAAGCAAAGCCTTTATTCCTGTAAGAGCCGCATCCTGTACAGGTGTGTTTTCACTGCAAAGGGTCTGACCGTTTTGTCATCCTGCTCAGGTGCTTGTGCCTGCAAAGCGCGGCTCCTGTTCACCGGGGGATGATCTACAAGGCCAGCGCTGCAGTCCGCTCCGCGATGCGCGGTAGTGGCACTCGGCTACCGATCTGTTTTTCTCCAATCACGTTGCGCCAGGTTCGACTTGAGTATTTTTACAGCGTAACTGAACACAGATTTTCCACTAAGGAACTGTCAGTGGTGGAAGAGTAAAAGTCTGCCTGGGCCACTTCCATCGGAGGGAAGATTCCAGATTCAGAGTCCTGCCAGCGAGCTAATGCACACCACATGTGCGGGAGGGAAAAGGAAGCCCATGGGCTGGGAGGAGGACACCAGAAAAGCGCAGCCTTTTAATCTCACTCAAATGAGAGTAAACAGCAACTCCTAAATTACCACCAATGCCGGCGCACCGGTCGTTACTGGCCGTCGGAGATTGGTTGTCGGTTCGACGATTGTTCCGACCCCTCCGTCCCCTTCCCAGACGTCTCGAGGGGAGTAAACAGTGGGGGGAATGATATCATTTTGCTGCTGTTACCCACGGCTCAGGGCTCCGAAACATCTGCGCTCGTGTCAAATGATAAAGACAATAATAACAAATAAAGATAAATTACTGGGGCTTAGGAAGAGTCTCTCATTTTCGTGCTCAAAGAACACGTGTCACTGGTAATCCCCCCTCCATTAGGAGAAAGGCATGCCTTAACTTGGCCTGGCACGGATTCAACAAGTTTTTGAATTACAGCCTGGTAGAGCTAGCTCTTAGCATGCTAATCCTCCCCGCCTTCAGGGTGGTCAGAGGAACCAGGTCCAAATGGGTTCATCCCTGGCTTCGCTGACACATGAGAGCCACCCACACAAGGTGTTGAATGGATGAGCGGCCCTAGAAACGGTCTTATCCTTCATTTATCAACTGCCTTCCTGAGTGTGGGGCTCCCGCCAAAGTAGCAGCGGTACCTTCTTTTACCACTAGGGTAAGAACAGGCCAGAACATGGTCACAGCCCCTGAACGACACTGGACACATGCTGGTCTTAGTCTGCACTGAATGAAGTTGTTTGCTGAAAAAAAAACATTTAGACTACCATTAACTCCTTATGTGTACATTTTAATCCCACATGTAGCCAAAACTTCATGTGCTATGACCACATTTGCCTGTAGTAACTCTTTCAACAATCCCCAATACCATATTTCAACTGATTTGTCCTGTCCTTGTTAATCAAGTGAAACATTGTTATGCCTCCAAACAGGCAGGGCAAGATAAACTGACACATTAAACAAATGTTTTGGTGCAAAGATTTGGTTTATTCATTGGGGGGGAAAAAATCACCTCTGAAGATTACCAGAAAATATGTGCCATTGTCAGAACTAGGCACCAGCTGATCAGAGAGCATATGGACATGAAGTATTGATTAGTGCAGGACCGAGAGAAGACTGAGAACAACACTGTTTGTCCTTCCCAACAAAGCACAAAAATAGCAATAGAATAGTTTCGGTCTGAATTTACTGTTCATGAAATCAGGTCAAGACAAACACATCTCTAAGTGCTGATGACCTGACCTGAATTTCAAAGAGAAAACTAAGAAATGAAAGTGTATATGCACAATAACCATTCTGCATTTCTGAAAAAAAAAGAAAAATAAAAATACATTAACAAAACGACACAATCCAGTCCTATCATAGATGATCTGCAGATATTGCAGATATTGATAATAAATTATAAAAAAAGTATTAATTATCATGAAAATGGTCAAAAAAAGATTCCATGTCAGTTAACAATTCCATTGGTAGGCATCAATATTTGATGCCATTATAAAACAGGGCAAACCAGTCCAAAAAATATTAGTTGACAAAGCCTCACTACCTCTCTGATGTAGACACTCTGTAATGGATTTTGATATTATATTTTTCTAATAATTTTCATATGTTGTATCTGTATAGCAGAAGTATGTGTATATTCAGTAGTGCAGCCAGCATTTTGCACAGATGTCTACAACTGTTTCCCAGCTTTCCTGAATAAAACTAAATGCATTAAAATGTTGCTGAAATGTGCCATCTGCAAATGATCTCCTTCCATACAAGAACCTAAAAAGAAAACTACTGACAAGCACGAGTGCTAGGAATGAAAATAACACAAAGGACCATCAGAAAACAATGCCAATAACATTAGCCTTTTAGTATGTAGGTGGATTTATATGGAATTATGGTCCGTAAATCATTTTCCATACCAGAATTGCAGTTTTTTTTTTGAACATTTGCTTTTCTGCTTCTGTCTAGACAAAGATGTAGAGGTCAATGCATAGAGTTCAGACATTTCGCAGCTTGGAAAACCTCCAGTATTTTTTAATCACATCTTTTTTTTCCCCTTGCTGAAATATGCGTTGCTTCCTCAGTGCTGAGGTCCAGAAGAAATCTGACTTTCAATTTACACACCAGTGCCATTAATGGAAAAAAGATGGGGGAGGCTTTAGAAAACATCCTTTTTCTGCACATCACATTTCTCGGAGATCCTTAAGTACCTGCACCAGAAACACCCCCCTTTACAATTACCATGAAGGGAGGGGAGGAAAGAAAATTTTATGATGTCAAAAACATCTGTTTTTTGTATCTCTCATCTGCAGTTATTGTTTGGTTTTAAAAATTGTCATTCCAGCTACCTGGAAGTGTGTGTTTGTGTGTGTGTGTGTGTGTGTGTGTGTGTGTGTGTGTGTGTGTGTGTGTGTGTGTGTGTGTGTGTGTGTGTGAGCTTTGACATAAAGATAAGTTTAACCCCACACAAAGCCATGTTTCACATCAATCTCACTGTTCTGCCCGCCTCTGATTTTCAGAACACGAGACAAATTCAAGGGAAATGACTGAATTTCAGTCAAATTACCACTACTGTGTACACTGAGCATTTTCATAGAGTGATGTCTGCTCACTAATGTGAAGCACATCTGCATGGCCTGCACAGTATTCAGTCAACACAGCAGAGATGCAGTGAACGCATTGTGGACGCGATGGGTCGATTTGCGCCGACGTGATTAAGCTTATACGGAAGCGCCGTAACCGTTGCGTCTCGCGCCGACAGACTGCGCTTGGCCGGGAGAGTTTCTTCATTTCTCAAAATGGGGATTTTAACATCTTGAGTGAAGAAGTTAGCTTTGCCCCCAAATCCAGAAATGAGAAACAGATGAGGTAATTATGAGCAAAGATGGGGTTTCAAAGCGAGGCATTCCTGAGCATAGGCTGTTCTTTTTCCACAAAGATTAATGGCCTTTTCAAGAGAAGGGCAACATCGCATACAGTACATACTGGGCTTAATTCAAGAGCAATATGAGCGTGCGTCACAGGGATCCACACAAAGAGCACTTTCATGCAGTTGTTTGGTTGTGCCATTGTGCTAGTAAAGTTACCTGTAAAAGAATATGCAGCGAGCTGTAGAACACTTCAAAACTTATTGGGGAGAATAAGTGTCGGGATTGTGTTTTATTATTTGAAAATGGCTGGAGGCTGTGTCCCGAAAAAACATAAGGGCCAAAAAATAACCCCCTTCCAAAGTCATAAAATACCCATTGCTTTAAGTACTACTGGAGAGCAAGTGCTGCGGTTAAAAATGAAATTTCCATATTCGCATAACCGGTTTCTTCACTCTTTTTTTAAAATTTCCATGCTTTGGTTATAGCTGACAGTACATTTCCAACAGTCTGAGGCAGCACACGAATGTGGAAACTATCAAACGGGGCAACACAAAGGTTAACGTTCCTTTACTTTCAAAATTCAGGCTCGAATACACGAGTGAAAAGGAGATCAAAGGTAGGGTAGCAATGTGCAAAGGCTGAGAACAGGTGTCTTCCTCCTTTTCTGTGGAACGTATTGATTCCACACAAGCCAAGACCGCAGAGATGTCAGAGAACAATATAGAATATGTTGCCGTCTGAAGAAGCAGCAGGAGAGGCAGAAAGCATATCTACCTCTGCTGATATGCTGCCTGCACAGGTATACTGATGGGCTTTGTGTTTTGAAGTCAGATGGTGTTTTTGAAGACAGACTCACATGCTAATGAAGTAATAACACATAAAAAATAATGTCAATACCATGGCTTTTCTAGCATTTATGATGTTGTTTGGAGTGGGAAGTCTTTTCTTCTGCTCATGGTAATATATCCCCAAAAGTACAAGATGATTTGACCTTATTTAAAATATGATGATATAAAATGCCTCTTCTGGAATGTTAGACTGGATGACAGAGTTCACACAAACGTGATCCTCTGAGATGATCATGTTGCCAAAACTCTTGTATCCTTATCTTTAAGCCCTTGTGGTATTCCTCACCATTAATGTTGTGATAAACACACTGCCACTGCCTTGTCTTTAGCCTCCCGGATTTTTTTTTTTTCAGTCCGTGTAAAACGCACATCACATAACGTCTTAGCAACGGTGCGGAAGCTTCCCCTAAATCCACTCGGAGTAGAGGGGAAGCGCAGTGCAGTACAGGAAGAGAATCAGCACTGCCTGCAGTATGCAGACGCCTTGCAGGAGTGCATTGTTTGTCTCCCACAGTGCTGTGGGCAGGGAGCTGTATGCAGGTCTTTAAGTAGCATGGGTTTCCATTTTATCCCCCCCCCCATTCTGGTGAATGGAATGTGGAGAAGCATTCTGGAACGCTCTGCAGATCCGCTCCATGCTGAATGTTGCAGCCTTAAATCACTGATTTTACTGTAACTAAATGGCAAAAAAAACTCCACAATCGGCCAGACAGCCCATACAGCTTATCGGCGGGTACTGACTAATATAAATGGGGTGGACTTTTCTGTTTATTTTTGTGTAAAAACAGCTTAAATTGAGATCCTGCGGTTTAAGTGTATAAAAGCTACAGAAGGACTGCAGCAGCCAAGAGGTGAAATAAGGTGACTGAGGCTTCTAATCAAACTGTGCTGTGATTTTTGCAAATAATTGCAGCAAATGTCACATTTTTTCATTAATATACTGAAGTTAGATTTAATAGGGGCTATAGTATGCGTAAAATGTATGTCTCAAGCATAGATTCAAAAAAAAAGAACACTGAAAGGGACTGATCCTCTTTGTTTATTATGTGGTGGCAATGCGTATGAATAGACTTGAGAAGCAGTGTTCTTCAGTAAACTGACAGAAGTCAATATAAATCAATTGTGCTGCCACATATAGTTGGCACCACAGATGACTTTGAGTGCATATGGTACATTGAGGAATACTGTATATGTTACAATATATGGGACTTTCATTTTATAAGGAATACATTTTACAATCAATTTATACCATTTGAAAGTGCAGATTATTTATTTTCTGAAATTATGTTTCACAGCTCTACATTATGTGCAATCCAGTGGGCAGGTCATTCAGGGTTAGCAGTTGTTGAAAAAGATCTCACAAAAACCATGATGTAGCATTCTTCTGTGAGTAGTTTTATTCCATTTTCATCTGCTGAAAAGCCACAGTATTACCAAAGAAGAAGAGAACTAATTTATGAAGCAAATATTTAGCCTGGCTAATGGCTAGCTAACATGGTTAATAGGCAATGCAAGCAGTAGAAGCATCTGGCAGGCAGATCAGCTCGTCAAAATGTGGAAGTTCATCTGTTTGTGTTTTTAAACACACTACACATTTCAACAAGAAGTGTCTACTAAATATTTAAAGGGTTGCTTGTGTGCCAGCAGGAAGATTGGTATTTTTAGTACCCTTATTTAGTAGGAGTTGACATATGAGAGGCTGTGAATATTTTCAGTCCAATAAAGGAGGGGGGACAAAAACAAGCCCCTCCCCAGGGCCCAGGCTACTCCCTTCGTAGTAGGGGGGTACATGTGAGACATGGTTTGCCATGAATATTTTCACACATGGAGCATGAAAACACCTAAAAAGGACCTCAGAAGTTCACTTCCCATTTCATGTTTTTTTTTTCTTTGTTCTCCCCTCCTCCCTTCTTTCTGTCCCCAAAGCCCATTCATAATTTCTTTTACAATCATCCAGAGATGCACTATAGGTTGTCCATGTATGTTGGCTTAGTTCAAATCACTTCTGTGCTACATAACCACTCCAATAAGACCAGTGAGTTACACAGTTTATGATCCACAGTTGCAGAAAAAATCATCTTTTCTATTCAATAAATTTAATTTACAATAGCTATCCAGTCATGCATTGATGGATATCCTAGTAATAATAGTTTCCATGTTACAGATTTTTTCACAAGTTGCTAAAATATTCCAAATATAATTCCATATATCTGTTCTCTTATTTCTATGAATTGGCCTCCCAGTGGTGGAATAAGCTACCTGAAATTGTCAGGCCTACAGGATGGCTTACTGTCTACTTGTGCAGACATTGCATCCCAGAATTTGGACATAACCTACACCTGGCACCAGAATCCTATTCATTATAGTAAGAACTACCATGATATTTCAAAGTCAAGTATGTCTTTTAAACCCTATTTTATAGTGTGCCAATATGCCTGTGTATTTGGACAAGGCCAAAATATATGACAGTGGTTTGGCTCCAGCTTCCTAAACTGTGCACTGGTAGAATGCCACTACCATTTATATCCATTCTACATCTAAGCTATTGTCTTCATCCTTTTAATTTCTGACATTTATTGCAGAATAAGCCTTCACTTTTGCACAATAAGTCTGTTACATAAAAGAAATTATTTTACTGCATTCTTCCTGGAAACCAATATTAGAGCTTTTGTATATATACAAATTATGAGGGTATCGGTCACTCTAAATGATTTGGTGAACAAATATGCATACAAACTTGTAACTCTTCACTGTCACAACAAAAACCTCTCTCTGGTCTACAAAGAGGAGTTGGCTGAAGATGCAGACCAATCCCAAAAGACAACAAATAATCCTGGCCGTGTATCCTTCCAGCAATTCAGCACATAAATAGGGTTAGGGTTTGGGTCAGAGTTAAGGTTAGGTCTGATTACAACTTTTTATTTCCTGCGTATCATAAAGTGAAAAGCTATCTAAATTTCATGTCCTGGCACAGGATTTTAATAACTGAAGTGGTTGAGTTTCATTATACTTTGGGTTGGGACTGGGGTTGTTTATGGGGTTAATAAGGACTGCCAGATCTTTCTTGGTCCTTCAGGTGACCGTAACCAGTCTTGGAGATGTTCGCATGAGGCCTCCAAACTGTAGTCACACATGACTAATTTCTCGAACCTGCCTCGTCTGTGCCGTTTGGAACCAGGCCTCGCTTGCAACCCCTCAAAGCAGCAACGAGGAAAGCGCAGACTGCTACAAGGACAAACAAGCAATTATGACTCAGTCACTGTCTCATTTGTCTAAAAACCACTCTCCAGGAGACGATTTGTCAGGTGCGATGAGCAGAGGTCTTGGACAAAGTCTACGGTGCAGACAGCTCTGAAGCCAACACCGGGGCTTTGGAGCCGTTTTTGAGTGACAGGACCTGGCTGGTCAGGAAGCCGGCGAGGAGGGGAAAGGGTCAAAGCGATGGGGGTGAAAAAAGAGACAGTGCTGAGTGCAGTTCCAGGTGTGAGGGAGCGGAACGTTTCAGAAAGATCCAGGCTCAAAAAAACTGCCCCCTCAGCAGGAACCTCTGTCCCAGGGCACCTCACAGGAGCGTAGGCCTCGTCTGTTTCCTCTCGTCTCGGTAATTGCTTTGAATTGGCTTGGGGTGGGGGAGGTGGGGCAGGAGAGAAACCCGACATCCAAACTTATTTCATCTCTTTAAATATACAGCTGGGGTTAGTACTATCCCTGTGCGGCCGCCGCCTCAGTAACGACAGCAGTAAGCATATTAAAAATAATGACGTTATTAGCGTTGTAATTTACTAATTGCCGCCACAATCACGAGGTAAATTGAAGGAACGTGCGGTTGAGAGGCCAACGCGGCCCACAGCGCGTTTAACCTTGATGGGGAGACGCGTGAGAACATTCACTCACGTGCTCGGGAGCGCACAAAGATGATCCGTACCACCCAGCGCCAAAACGCATGAGCTCGCGGTTGGGGATAGGATACGCTGATGGAAAGGCCAGTTGCACGCGTAGCCGCGAACGGCCCCATGCGCCTGCAGGGGCGGGAAGAATAACCGGCTCACAGGGCCCGCGGAGGCGGCGGGAACCTCCTTCAGCTTTAACCCCTCGGTTCCGGTCATTCGTCTTCACGCGCTGTCAGGAGAGGAAGCGAGGCGTGGCGTTTTTGGGATACAAATCAGCCATTTCCTGCGATGCGCCGCAGACAGGACGCAGGGGCCGGAGGCAGCTGGTGTGTCAGAGAGCAACACCTGGCACCGCAGATCAGACCTGCACGCCCGTTACATTGGCCGTGCTGTACGGCACTAATGTGGAAGGAGAGCATGCACTGCAAAGAGTCAAATGCAAACATGCAAAGTGAAATCATTTATTGAGTGTCTTTTTGGCATGCATGATCACCCCAAAGGTAAATGGAGGTACAGGACAAAGATGGCATTAGTTGCTTTCAGCAAGTTCATCATGGCTTGGTAAAAGCTGATCTGTACTTTTTTCTTTGATCAGGAAGTAAGGTTCTCTCCCATGTGCTCAAGGATGATGAAAAAGTTGCATAAGTACTAAACGCACACGTATACAGCACATGACATTCGGTCTATTGATGAGTCATGTTCAGCGAGTCTTTACGATTTTCTGGTCGTGCCTCACAAATGAAACATATAGGATCTACAGTACGCACTCTCTCTCAACACACATATGTTAAGATACTCTGCTCTGTTGAGCTGTGTTGCCTTTGAGCTCCATGGGAAGGGGGGGGGGCTACCAGGAGATTTGTTTGATGGTTTGCACATGGAAAAAAGCTTACCAAACACCTCGGCTGGTTTCGGGATTGAGAGCTGGAATTTTATCAGAGACGTGTGGGTGACTGCTGTAGACCCATTCAGACCGAAAAAAGGCCACATAATGAATCCCAGGCCGTGGCGCCCAGGAGAAGCCGTGTTTCCTTTGGTAAAACGATAGGGCTGTCGAGAGCGCATGGAAATGTGGGAAGTCCCCCACACACTTAAAACACAAGACACAAACCAGATCAGGAGGGATTCGAATTTAACAAAGTCCGGGATTAATTGCCAAAGCTCTTTATAAATCTGAGGGCTTTTTTTTTTCGGGCTTTCATTTTCCCCTGCACCCATATGTGAGTGTTTTGCATTCGTTTACAAAACCCAAAATTACAATGCAAGAGGGGATCATCAAGACCCAGTCTTGAGGGAACCCTCGATTTGAGGCTTGTTAATTCAGCACACGGATGGAAGTCCCACACGACGAGCCTCCATGGCTGTTTGCCTCATCGTCAGAGCCGAGGGTCACCTTGACGCCTCTCCCCTCGGAACCTTCCAGATAATCCCCCCGTCAGCTGCTCTTCCAATCAATGTATTTCATTTCTGTGGTTTCGCGGTGTTCTGGTGAGCGTGGCCGGTTAGCCAGGTGCCAGGAGGATCTCTCATTTAAAGAGCGAGAGAGATTTTTTTTTCCCCCATCAATCAGTGTTCCGCTGGGATGGGTCGACCACCGACGAGTGGCTCCAGCCGCCCCACGTGAAGAGGCGTCGAACCGAAACCTAATTCCACAATGGAAAACTTCACGGCGGGATGATCCTGTTCCATGAAACACACACTATATTATCGACCCCCACTATATTACCAGATGAATTTCCTTTAATACAGATGCAGACTTGAAGACTTCAGAGCATGACCATATGTATATCTTTCAATTTGGCAAATGGAAGCAGTATTGAATGATTCAGTTCGAGAAAGTAATATAAGAGCACTTGATAACAGCTATAAATGTACTTCATCAGGCAAAGACTTATCTGCCTTGAGAAATACCTTGACAAGGTGTGGCAGTATAGCATAGTAGTTAAGGCAGGACTTGTAACTGAAAGGTTGCTGGTTCAATTCCTTGCTGGGGCACTGCTCCTGTACCCTTGGGTAAGGTACTTAACTCACAATTGCCTCAGTAAACATCCAGCTATATTAAAAAAAACTCTCACAGATCTGGATAAGAGCGTCTGCTTAATGCCAATAATGTAATGTAATGGGTTCAAGCTTGTCTTTTTTTCAACTCTACGCACTGTTCCAAGTGCAGAACCTCACCTGTATAGCACACGCAAGCTGGGCTTGATCATAACCTTCCCCACTTATATCTGCATTGTATAATCAGTCACTGTCCCTGTCACTGCCAATTGTGATGAAATAATCATTTCCCAGCTCCTTTGCTAGTGACACTTTGTATTTGTAATTCATGAAAATAGTGGAAAATTGCAGCATTCTCACTCATCTAAGTCAGAGTGGCAGCCTTTATGGATGCATAGTACGTAAGGATGATGGTCCCTGGTTCTGCAGATCAGTTTTTTAGAGTCATTGTTCACTGTATTACAAATGCATGTCCAGAACAGTTACACATCAATGCAAGTGCTGCTTTTTCAATACAAAAGACATTTTATTTTCATTAGTCTGGTGATTGCTGAACTCACCAAACTGTTTGCGAAGAAAAAAAGTGACACATTTCATTTCAGGGCATTCCAGCAGTCAACTGACTTGCTGCAGACCCTATGATTAGTGTGATTCAAGGCAAATTAGCTAGATGTCAAAAAAAGTGACTTTCAGCATATAACATCCTGGCACCCAGCAGGCATCTGAAGACTGCCACCCACATTTAAATTGAATTCTGGCTTTGTTCTGAGTTTGTGTGTATCCTACTGGTTTACCCTGGGTGGGATCCTACAAGCTAAAGAAAATGCAGAATTGAACTGGATCCTGCCAAATGTTTCATTTCAAATGAAATTATTTCTGTTTTCACTATGCACCACAGAGGTCTGGACAGCCGTAAATTTCTTGGGAGAAAAACTTCACCTTTTCCTGAATGATGCTCAGCTCCATGTGAATGCAGCTCCACGTGAGCACAGTAATCAAACACACAGACACAGATCCCTGGTGCAAAGGTCCACCTCCAGGGGAATTCGGTGCATGGCCAGTTCACGGCCCATGAATTACACAAGGAGGGAGTTTACTTTGCAAATAACTGCCCTGAGGCTCTAGGCTGTGAACGGAGGGAAGGAGTCAGACAAAACGCCTCCAACCCCAGACCGACACCCCTGACCAGGGTCACACTGTTTGAGAGGAAAGTGCAGAGACGTAGCTCAGCTGTACGTCTGATAACCGTGCGCTCTGTTTAATCGCACGCCATGCATCTGGCCCCTTATTAATCCCACTCGGCTTTGCTCACTCCTGTTATATGCATACTCTAGTTAAGTGCATGACGCCACGGCGGTTCCGAGCGCATGCGGTTGTCAGGAGCGGACTGTGGAACCGCGAGCTCCACCGCCCCCATGGTGGGGGTTAGTGAGGGGTCTGCGACCAGACGCTGTGACACACGGGACGGCCTGCTAAGACAGATTGATGGCAGCCAGCTCAGAAAATCCGTCCGACCTGAAAGGCAAAAACAGATGTGTGCAACCAGCTGCTGTCGCGGTGCTTTTCCATAAATCGACTGACAGTGGCGGTCACCTTTACACGAGAACACATCCCCACACACGCTGGGCGCCACACACACACGCACGCACACAAACACGCACGCACGCACGCACGCACGCACGCACGCACGCACGCACGCACACACACCGGTTGCAAAATTCAAACGCAAGAAAAATCTCAAATTACGCGCTGCAGTCCAACGTACTGGTCAGTCATTCACTCCGTTAATAAAATCTAAAAATAAAAGTTCAAATATGAAATTCTACACGTCTACTTGGATTGCAGTGACCAAAACCATGCTGGGCTGGTGAATTAAAAAAATTTCCATAAATTCCATGCTTTGACGTTTCTTAATTGCGCAACTATAGTGATTTTTTAAAAGGGAGATGTTTAAATATGCCTTGCAAAACTCGACCACTGATTATTTAAAAAACATGTTCAAGGATACAATATAGCAACCCATACCTTTAATTATGCATCTCAGGGAAATATGATTACAGCTGAAAGGAAGAAAAACACATGTTTTACATTGTCAGATTAGAGCAGCTACATTGAAATTCTATACATACCGTATATCTCCAGTTCTCCATTAACAAAATGCATAACATGGCTGTCAGATCCATCTGATACAGTTTTAAGAATCGGCGCCTCTGTTCTGCTTAAAACAATGTCCATGCGGACATCTGAGTCACATTTTCATTTTTTCCCCCATTTTTTCTTACATCTTTTTTTTCTTTTATCAGTCAAAGTGATGCTATTTCCATTCAAACCAAAAATGTTTAAACTTTGTCCAGGTGGAGGTTTTCACATATATCAGTTCTAGCACAGAGCAAAAGGTTGCAGGTTGGGGGAAAATTATTTAACTATCCCTAAATGGAAAATCATGCAGTCCCTGGGGTTTGTGCTCTTGATCGTCTATGGCGGGGTGGGGCGGGGGGGTGTAAGGTCATTTTCATTCACCTTTATTCACCGTAGATTGCACAACAGAGATCTGCCACAGATGTAAGACTAAAGAGAGAAGCCTCAAACTCGCTGTTTTTCTCATACGGTGAGATTTGTGCACATGAATATGGCCCGTGTGGTGTGGAACCCAGCCCCAAAGGTGGTAAGAAGCAGTGACCCGGGTCTCTGGCGCGAAAGACTGAACTCCAGGGAAGGCATAAGGTCTGTAAGTCCAATTCCATGAGCACTTAACAATGGAAAAGTAAACACATCAATCACAAAATTGCAGCGGTAATCTCTTTCCTTGATCGCTTCGATTCGGTCACCTGTTTTTCTGGAAAAAGGCGGTCCTCCTGAACTTTAAGTGTCACCTTCTTTTTTCCTAAGTGACTTTCACAATTTTTGGCACAGGGGTCGTGAATGTAACGGAATATTTGGTGTAAGTTATGGGGTGATTATTTAAATTTGATACTCAAATTTAAGGACAAATCCCTGTGTGATAAGATTGAACCCAGGCCTAAATACATCTCAAGACCTTAGTTTCTGAGAGTTTGGGGTCTGTAAGCTAGTGTTTCCTTGCCTTAGCTATGGTGGTACCCATTCACGTCTGTGTAGTCAGTCAAATTACAGACAAACAGCTACATAATGCGCTTCCAATGTTTATTTATTCAGCATTTTAACCAACATAAGTCAGTTTTTGTGTTAAACAGAGTTTAGTGATATGTTATCAATATTTACTGAAGGATTTATTTTTTCAAGGAAGCATTGCAGCACAATATTGGGTTAAGTTACCTCATTAGTCAAACAATTTTTCTTCGCATTATTTCATAAAGCACACAGGCTGTAGAGCAAGAACAGCTGAATTCACCAGTACTGTGCTACTGAAGTGATTTGGTCACAGTTTATGTGATTATTCACAGACTGCAAAGAAATCCAAAGCTGTTAATTTTAGCACTGCTGATTGGTAATAAAACAATAAATATTACTAGTAACATTAAATTTCCATAACCCCAGGGTTAGCTTCTATTCAGTACCTACTGATTAAATTCCAAATTGACTAAGATACATCTCCCTCCATTTAAGGCCTTAATTGGGCTTGCCTGTCTATCTCAAAGATCTCATTTTTACATACAACTCCATATGTACACTTTGTCACAAGATGCTTAAATGGGAGAGCGGAAAAAAGGCAACACATATTTTCATGACATCCAAGCAGAAAGGGGAACATTCTGGGTTATTCTGAGAATCAAAGTGATACAAAGAGTCTCAAAAAGTACTGCAGGTGGTCAAGGCTTCTCCTGTCAAGCACCTCTCTTATGGAACAGTCCTGCTCATGTTTGGGATGCAGAAACTTAAGCCTAGATGGTGACAGGGTCAGGTCTAGTGTCATGACATCATGTTGGTCCTCGGCCTCCCATCCCTTAGTAATGCTGCTATAGCCTTATTGGGTCTGAGTTTTCCTTACTGAGCACAGGCTTCTCCTCTCTGCTTTCTTACTCATCCAGTTAATCTTCTCCCCATCCACGTACATCTCCCTTATAATGGCTCCTCTCCTCTACCCTCCTGTTCCGCAGCACCCAACAGAGCTTCAGATCGTTTTACCTGCTGATCTATGAGCGAGCCACAAAGAACGAGATAACTGGACCATCACTGCACTGCCCACTGTTAAATGGAGGACCCCCAGTCGCAGTCTGCCCAAGGCTGCCATGTCCTCTCCTCTCCACCTCACTGGCAAGAGACTGTTGTGATTAACTGATGCCTTTTATGTGCTACCGCTATGTTAGCATTTCCATAATTTTCCAGAAGTCTGGCAACCACCTTTTCCCAGGGTTAAGGAATAATATTCCAGTTTTTCACAGTTGACTTCTTTTTTTCCACATTTTTTGATTCCCTCTGGAAAATCCACTATGCTATTTGTAAAGCACATTGTGACAATCTGAACTGTAAAAATGCACCATAACAAATAAATTTGAGAAGTTTGAATTAAATTCAATTTTATTTGTATAGTCCAGCTTTTCAGAGATCCAGGCCTGAACTTCCCAGAGCAAGCCAATGGCAGCGGTGGCTAAGAAACATCTCCCTTACTAAAAGGAAGAAACATTGATTGGAATCCGACCCAAAAGAGAAACCAGTCTGTCTCTGGCTGGCACCAGGCAGTTGAATTAGGGGAACAATGAAGTTGTTGTGATTTCTTTAATTACTATAACTACGCTGTGTTCTTATAGATAAAGTACATTTTCACCCACCCCTGTATTAACTCTGATACCTTACTATCAGCCACACAGACGGAAATATGAAATACCTACTCTCTTAGTGATTTCCCTTTGCAACAGGCCTCAGCCTGCCAAAAATGGCCGGAAAGTTCTGGAAGTTCTTCATAGACATCCAAGACAAACATACACGCATATGGGCTTTCCAGGTGACTCTGCCGTTTGTGAAAAACAACATCTTTTGGAAATCCGAGTAAGGTGAAAGTCAAAAGATCCAACCCCAGAGAGCTGAACCCCGCCTGAAGACTGACGGTTTTAGACTTTCCCACCTAGCCCAGAAGTCATCAGTTATCACTTCCTGGCAAGGCCTTCTGGGGGATCCAGGATGAGACTTGCGAACCCACAGAATAAAATCCACCAGATATGCAAATAAGTGAACAGCAGGATGTTCCATAATAGTCTCTTATCCTCTCCAAGTGCAAAATTATTATACTCACAACCTGCCTTGGCAAGAGGGATTTTTTTCCAACAAACAAAGTATGAACTTAGTAATACCAACTGTTGTGTCTGTAGTGTAGCTTGAATATGCATAATAGCATTGCATCATAGCGCTACATTTAATACACCTGTTTGAGTATAACAGCAGTAATCTGAGCACAGGTAAAGTTACCAAATGGCTTCTCTGGTTATAAGGTTTCAGACCTCTGGCCTGTTATCTCTTGTTGTCTGTTTATTGCTAATGATTTCTGCAGCCATTCCATTAATCTGAAATGGCCACATGAGGTTAAAAAGATACCATTTTCAGAACCATTTTACTGTTCTTTTCATTTATGCCTTAAACCCCACGTGCGGATAGACACTGTATACAAAAATGACACAGGTGTGAAACAGGGTTGCCAAAAAGAAGGTAACTGAATACTTGTCTTGTCCACTTTAATTGACTTCAGCAAACCAAAAGAAACTGAATACTACTTCCCATAACCCAGTTGTTAATGCAAGAGCTGACCAGGCATGCAACCACACACAGACAGACAAATATGTAGCCTAGGCGGTTTGGGTCTCTCCCAGAGCCTAGTTCTTGTCGGCCGTCATTCTAGAGCGCTAGCGAGCGGTATGCTACCCGATGAATTGGTCTGATTGGATGGAAAACAGAGTGGCATGATGGCGCTGGCACAGATGGGAGCCATAGGTATGAAAGAAACAGGAAGTGAGCAGATGAATGCCAATAAACAGGAAGTACAGGTCACTCAGCAGAAGCTGAGGTCAGATTCAGCCCGTGGCAGGAGGCTGTCATCGAGGACAAAAGATAAGGTTTTCAGAATTTAGAAAGAAGCCAGAAGCTTTTCAGGAAAGACAAAACAACTCCTGCAGTCCATCATACTAAAGAGAAGGGGTGACATGAAGGTTGCAAGGTGAGTGAAAAACAAAGGTCTTGCAGAACGCTTGAAATCTCTACTCTGGACTCTAAATGGCACTCAGGGAACAACCAGAACTGCCCTGGGATGTTGCTATTAGGGCATGAATGTTACATTTATGTCCCAAGATGGCAGGAAAAATTAACATAAGGAAAATGTGCACAATGGTGCAGCAGAACAAATGCTTCAACAGCCACAGTTTTCTAATTAATTTGTGTATACATTTCTTATTTTCCTGAAGTTTTCAATACTTTACCTTTGGTTTTTAGAATTGTTCAGTTTACACCATTTACATTTTACATGAAGTTCTGTCAGCGCTACCACTTCATTTTAACTTTAACATGCATATGATCACGTAGATTGATGCCACCATGAATAAATCACAGCTAGTGTTCATATAATATGTACTGCACATCACTGTCTTTGTTGAGGATCATTTTCTGATTTTAACAGTCAATGTTGTGCTAAATAATTATTTAACACTGCAGTAACAAAAGAATTCCTTGGGAACTCCACCGACATTAACCTCTCTTCATTTTAAAGATTCTACTACAATTAAAGCACATATAATATGTGAAGCACAGCATATGACACCACTTAAGAGTATTCACTTTCAAAGAGCCTCCTGCTTAAATGGGAGAGGGAAAAAAGGCAACACATATTTTTGTGACATCCAAGCAGAAAGGGGAACATTCTGGGTTTTTTGCAAGCAGCTGTCAGGAAAGAGATATTGTCCCGCTAATTCCCAGTAGCCATCGTGATGCGCTGGCGCATGTTCTAGGAAAGAAACGATAATTGCGTCCAAAAGGCTGGCAGTATCGCTCCAGTTGTTGGTGCCTCCAGCCAGAGTTTTGTAATTACTACAGAGAAACAAAGGGGCCCACCAAGACTCTGTGGATTGCACCGCAGCGAATGGGCATTTAATCAAATCATCGAAATGTATTTGCGGCAAAAATGTTTACGGACTGGGTTTTTTTTCCCCTCATCTAAAGCAATTACATTTCCAATAACATTTTTGCACTGAGATCTGAGCCTTTTTCTCTGGAACAGTAACAGTGGCTGAAATGAGTTTAGAGCAGAGATCGTGCAATGCATTTGGAAACAATGGTTTCCTATTGAACAATTAAGCTGGATTCATAACAGGTTCCTTTCTATCAGGATGAACTGGGTGGTGGAGTCGAAACCGAGCCGTGCAAGATCACAGAACAGCATATTTTCCAGCTCTTTTCAAACATCAAACCCTCTCAGTTACAATACGAGTGGGAATAATTAACATGACAGAATACCGAAGCAGACAGAAATAAGCATTCTAATTTCCAATAACCATTCCTGCAGAACAAGGTCTTTTGCCTGTGCCATGTCACCTGCTCTGAATCTGCAGAGTTCATTGGCTGACCAAGTGGACCAAATGGACCAATGGAGAAGGGAGCAGCAGACCAAGGACCTGGCATTCTCAATAGGCCACAGGGGGCAGGTAGGCCAAAAAACATTCCTTTGTTAAAATCTGCTTTGTTTATCTGTCAAGTTTGGTTGGAATAACATTTGTCTTGTGTTTTTATTTCCTTTAAAATATGTTCCTTATTTGAATCGAATTACATGCTGTGAGAGAAGCCCAAGGAAACTGCTAGAAGGCTTACAGGCTGGATCAATTACACTCATTTTCTGTAGCTTTGAATCCACTGCACAAAGTACAGGAAAATAAAAACGTGTAAATACAATTAATGCTTAACTGGATTGATTTTTATCAAGAGCATCTACTAATTCCAAAAAAGACAATCGTATTTTCCCCTCAGAATATTAAAAGCAGACATGTTATTCCAAAGCTCATCAGAGAAGGCAACCTGACGTCACAGCTTAACACTGAGATTGGTTGTTTGACTGGGCTGGGTTAAACATCACTATGCTCACATTCATCATTGTGTCACACTGCATTATACACAGATGTCCAACAAAACCTGGTAACTGTCTCACTACAGGGTTTGATTAGCGATTGACCAACTATGACAATCACAGCACTTTAAGTACTGCCAACTAATTAACCAGCAATATCCCTTCACCCCACAATTTTGGGTTCCACTTCACACTACATTTGTATTACAACACAGCCTTAATCATTAGATTTTAATTCTGAGCCGTTGGTGTTTAGCTTGGCCTCTTGCTGCTGTTGTGATGCCAGTAAGCCTGTTTAATATCCCCCTGCGCTTAATGTATTATTATTATATTGTGGTTACTACCACTTTGCCATGCCCCATGGGTTTCCAAATTAAGTGAACCACTCCTTCACTCTAATGCACTTCAGAAATAATCCTAGACTTCCTCTGTGGTGACAGGGTAGAATGGAGTCTACAAATTGATGTAAATCTATGGGTTGAGCCGCGTTTAACAAAAGAGTGCAAAGATATAATCGTGAGGAGGAGGAGATTTTAACAGTACATCAGAAACCTTTGGAGGGCATTAAAGCACCTTATTAGCCACACAGAAATATTAAAATGCCCATTGCTTTATGCTTCTCCTGAGCTGATGCCAAGCGGTGAAAGCCACACATTAAGCAGTGTAATTCAGCAGTCCAAATGGCCAGAGATGGAGCACATTTTGGAGAGACCCCGACTATGCACCCAGGCTATCACACTCAGCACCAGGTGTGGAGTCCTGTTTTCACCCCTTCTTACCTTTGAAGAAAAATGTCCTTCATATCTCCTATTTCTTAAAAATAGTAAAAAATTAGTAACACTTCATAATAAGGTCCCATTAATTAACCATTCATAAATGCATTATTACATTGTTATTAACCTTTATTACAATGCCTGTCCAAAAGTAGACATTGTTCAACCCTTCCAACTGGTTCAGAACAGGCACTGCAAAAGCAGTACCCAAATAATTCATTATATATCATGCCTTTCAAGAATCACAGGTGCTTTACAATGAATATGGGGGAAAACTCACCTGCTCCACCACCAATGTTTTGCACTCAGATGAGTGATGAACAGCAGCCATTTTTGAACCAATATTGTGCAGTGGGGCATCCTTGTGTAAATGCTCTACGGCTGTAAACGATGCTCAGAAATGATTGGATAGATTAAGAGTGAGGGGATGTCTGCTTTACCATAGGCACTGCAAAACAATTGCTTTTAATAAGAGGTGATGCAATGCAACTCTCGCTAATAACATGACTAAATGTTAGTAATGATTTATTTATGGTCAGTTAATGGGACAATTATAATGGGTGCAACCGCTGATGTTTTATGTGTTCCATTTCCCCAGGCATTGGTTGGTGATAATTAGTCAGCTGGGGGAAAATTTAGTAAGAAAAACAGAACAAAGTTAACAAGCGGACTCTGAGATTGCAGACCCTCTCAACTGCCATCTAGTGGAGAATGCAACAACAAAGTGACAGGTAGGATTTCCTACAGGGTCTTTTACTGAGGGCAGAAAAAGCTGACCCCTGCCTCTGGGAAGCCCTCTTTCCCATGCCAGGTTTGAGGTTTCTCTTCCTAGGGTGCTGAAACTTTAAGTGACTTTCTCACCCCTGTTTATGTCATCATCTCCCAGTTTCCCATCCAGAGCATCCCCTATGCGGCCAGCGCAATTCAGCGCTTCCAAGAACTCACTCGTGTTTATCGCACAAAGCAGATATCCTGTCAGAGACATCGTCTTCTTGCATTACGCGGTGTGACTGAGATCTGACAGGCACGCCTTGCCAGAGTTCATGGGGAACTCTTAACATACTAAATGCAAATTATATCCTGTCAGTCTTGGATGGACACAGAGAGCTTGTCTTGAGTGAGCCGAACCAATGGAATGATCCATATATTGTACGTCCAAAAATGCGGGCATGATGGGATATTGGAGGTGCGACAACCAGACAAGTCCTGTTCCCTATTCACATTTCAAGCACACGCTGATTCTGTCAGCTTCACGCTTCAAGCACATCCAAAATATAAATCCCTGGTGGCAAGACAGAAGTACACATGATTGATGCCTTCAAGAAAAGTAGGGACACAGAGTTATAAAACACTTGTGGCATTAAATCATTAAATCATGTGAGTGCTTCATGAATATTCATGAGCATTTTGAACTCACAAACAAATCTGTCCTTGAAATCTCATGATAAAATAGGATCCAATGGAGCTTATACAGACATTATTGGGAGTTGTGTGTCTGCTTTTAAGTTTGAAGCGAGAAACAAGAGAAATTTAAGTTAATAATAGTAATCCCTAAAAGATGTGTGTAAGGGATTGCTCTGCCAAGATGTTAATGGTTTAAGCCTAAATGTTGAGAAATTCCAGCTTTTTTCCAAGATAAAAGCTGACCATGGACACACTTCAAAGCACAATAAAAAGAATAATGCAGTAATAAACTCAGATTCTCAGATAGTAACTAAGATACAAATGAGAGGAGCTTCAGTTATATTCATTTACTAATAATTCATAAAGTGTTCAGTGTTTCCCAAAAATATGGTATGGCTGACTTACTAGGACAAGTCCTATACATTCCACAATTTCAGTATCAGTTTTTAACCAGAGAATGTAATTCCAGGGAATTACGAGTGCATGAAAATGCAAACAGTCTAATTTTACATAGATAAAAGTATATAGGCCTACATCAAACAGATGTAGGTGGTCAGAACAGCTGCCACAAGATTCTAATTGCTTAATGGCTCTATTGTGATGTCATAAAGGCCAATGTTAAGTCTATGGGGAAATTTTTGATAGTTTTTAATTAATAGTTTAAAAAGTATAAATGTTACAAAAATAAAAAATGCATAGCATAAATGTCCTTTGTAAGACCTACGCAACACAGTTTGAATGAAGTTTCTACGTTAAACGGTTGAAGCTGTATTAAACGCACAAAATTGGTTAGAAGAAGAAAAAGAAGAATAAGAAAAATTCGGATAACAATAGAGTGCATTTTCATGCACTCTAAATACATCAAATGTGGATAAAAACATCATGCAAACCGATCAATTTGTAGGAGCTGTACTGAAATTATTGAGGATGTGGAAGTCTCATAGAAAGCTGTTCAGTGTGCCGGTGCTTTGAGTTCAGTGATCAGTACAGAGATTTTTTTTTTTTTTTACCAGGGATATGGTAGCAACAGTGGAGATGTCTGGAAGAAAATGCAAGATCTGCTCATTTACAATCCTGAACATTTAAAAGCATTATTTTACATAGTCTGTGTATGGTAATCAAGGAACATTAGTGGTACGTATGAACACAACAGTAAATCAGAATCGACTGCAAAGGATTTTGACTATATACAGCAAACAAGACATTTTTGCCATGTAAACATCCATCAGTTGAAGAGCTCATGATGACATTACTAACTGCTTCCCCTGTCATTTTTTATGGAAGTTCATCCCTCTGTAAGAAAGAAAACACATTTACCCAAAGGTTTTTCCAAGGAACATCAATCCATGATCCAAGCAGAGAAAGCAGGATAGGTTTATGCCTCTCATCCTACAAATGTAAGCCCCACCTGTTTTCATATTTTATCTGTGCAGTGAAGCATGGAAGCATCAGGAGACAGAGCACAACCCCCCCCAGGATACAGTCAAAGAAATATTCCATACTGCCCTCATTGATAATCAAAACTGTACATCCTCAATATCAAAAGAATATTTTCATACAACACATCACCATAGCGTGTACATTGTTACCATCAGATAGGGCTTCTGAAAATATCATGAACCCATTTACATTGTAAATCTCACTTACTGAATCCTGTATGTTAATGCTACATCAGTAAAAACAAGTGTACCATGAAAGGACACCACAGTGGTAACATTTACCTCTGACATGTGCCATTGATGTAAGTGGACTAGAATAATACTTACAAATACTGTACAAATCAAGAACAGGATGATTGACCCTCATTGTAAAGGTTTTTGGAGAATATATATTTGCAGTGACGTGTGCTTATGCTGTCATCTCATGCCTGCAGTAAGCTCCAGTGCTCAGGGCAGTAAATTGCCCATTTGAGAAAAATTTTCACAGCCTCAGTTTGCTGAGAACTGAGAGAACTCAAACCAAGCATGAACGCTGTTAAATTTCAAGGCAAAGTGGTTCCTTGTAAAAGTATTAATTCTTTCAGTTTAGGATAATTTTCTTGACATTTAAACAGGAATGGGAATTTGCTCACTACAGATTAAAAATTAGCTGGATAAATCAGTCTCTTCCTTATTCAAAAAGTAGAAAAAAGTAAAACGGAACAAGACAAATTAAATCCTCTATATTTCTGTTAGCATTCATTATCAATCCATCTATAAAGATCTGCTTGGCAAAGTGAAACATTTTATTCGTATGACTTATTTTCTTACTTTACATAAATCACAACTTCATGCATAATAGATTTAACATGTGGGCTCAATACCCCATCGGTAATCTGCTCATTTCTATGGTATTAGTTACATTACATAGTTAGTTACACGGTTATATTTGGCTTCAGGGCTTGTGTGTGATACTTTTCCTGGACAAAGACCATATAGACTGAAACATTGTTCTTTCATAACAGCTCAGCCGGGAGCCTTTAACCAGTTTGCAGTCAGAATTCCCTTTTTTCTGCTTGAATTAATTTTTTTGCCATGCACCTGTACTAATTATCAGACATTTATATGATATCATTTTATTATAATACCTTTACAAACATTTCCTGCACGCAGGTGTATCAGAGGATTGCATTCATCTGACCTCAGTGCTCCTGCACGAGCTCAGAGGTTGTCCCAGTGAGACAAACCCAGCACATAACTGGTGATTACAAAACATTAAGGGGATAAAAGCTTTTAAAATTTTTTCCAGAAGCTTTTTTTTTCCTCCCTTCTTTGGTGATCGGGCCTCAGAAAGTGGCAAGTCTCCGCTGCGTTTAAGCGTTTGCACAGAGACCTGTTTGGTATGCTCGCTTTAGCTCTTGCGCATCCATCACGCGCAGAGCGTTTCGGATTCTAGAATTTTCCGAAGTGCATAATTATTGCGGCTGTCTGTGATATGCATTGTGGTGTGGCCAGGCAGTATTCAGCTCTGTCAGTCACTGTGGTCCCTCTTCACTGCATTCAAGGCCACCCTCCGGACCCCAGAAGAAAAAAAACACAAAGATGGGGAAAGCCAAGCTCTGCTTACTTACTGTCAATGTAGCTTCAACTGCTCTGTGTGTGTGAATGAGGGTGTGAGTGTGAGTGAGTGTGTGTATGAGTGAGTGAGGGTGTGTGAGTATGCGTGTGTGTGTGTGTGCGTGCGTGTGTGCATGAGTGTGAGTGTGTATATGAGTTAGTGAGGGTGTGTGAGTGTACTTGTGTCAGTGAGAGAGCATGTATGTGAGTGTGTGTGTGTATGTGAGCGCGTGTATGTGTGCGTCTGTACGTGTGTCTGTGCGTGTGTGTGTGAGCGTGTGAATGAGTGCGTGAAATGAGAATGCTTTGTTTAGATGTCCCACAAGGCTGTGCTGTTGCTGCCAAATTTTCCACTGGTTAGAAGTGACAGGGGCCATCAGTCTAACCCAAAGCGCAAAAACATCCCGCTCCCCCAATCACTGGTGATGAATAGCCTTCCTCTCCTCTTACTCACTGACAAGAAAAATGATGAAATGGATTCTGCTTCTAGTCTTACAGAATGAGGTGTCCTCAGCTGGTGCGCTTGGAAGTTGCAATAATAACACCAAGAAATATGCAAAAAAGGGGAAAAAAACCTGATATGAGTGGGAAGCAGAGCCCAGAAGGGGAAATAATACCTGTATACGGTTTCTCTGGGCTCATGAATGTGGAATAAATCTCAGCATAATGGAAATCTCACACAGTGGCACACGTACCATTTAGCTGAAGCATTTTCTGCGTTCTCACGTTTCACTGGTGCGGCAAAGAGTCAGGAGATTATCGGAAATGAAGTTCCCTCTTAAAAAACACACATCAGTAAATTATGATTCACAGTTTGTTACTGCCCCCTCACTGTGCTCCTATTGTACCAGATTTGAGACTAAATAAACTGTGTGGTGGAAAGGCCATAAACACACAAACTGTGTTGATCTGACTTTGCAGCCAATTCACAAATGTTGCTCCAGGAAAGGTAATCACAAGTCATTTACCAACAATAACCGCTCTAATTCCCAAAACCACCAGAATGGAAAGTTTCCACATAAAGTCTTTGGAGTACAAAAACTGAGTTTGTTTGATCTGAGTTATCCTGATTTGGTTCTGTCCTTTTATCTCCTTGTGTTAAGCACCAAAAGCCAGCCATACAATAAAAATTAGGATATTTGCATTGCATTTTATATGAAGGCCAGCTGAAACAAAGGCCTAGGAAGAGATTCAGTACCAGAGATTTCTTCTTATACTGGTACATGTGGTAATGCTAGCTAGCAATTTTTTAATAGTGCTGAAATCAACAGTAAACATGCACAAATTGAAATCTGGGCATCCTAACTGCTGACACAACATTCATCCTTTGTCTTTCAGGACATCTAATTCCAACACACATGGGTCTGAAGCATCTGTGTTCCCTTTCTGCTATAAAACAATAAGATCATTCATGCAGTTTGGATGGGCATTTGTTTTGATACTATTGAAACCAAGTGAGAAACCAGCTAGGGCCCTCTCTTGGGGCCTTCACCAGTCTGTCGTTGGAAACGTGGTGTTCTTAACCCAACGCACATGTGTTTACATGCGTGGCACCCAAGTGCATTTTGGGTAAGCAGAGGCTAGCGTTCATAAACCCATCTTGCCTGGGATGCAGTTCAGGAGTTCAAAGCATAATCAGCCTGAGAGGGAGAGGAAGATGTGAGAAAGCTTTCAAGTGCGCTGTGTTTAGAACTGCAAAAATCTGGAGCCCAACCCCGGAGCCCGGCTGGGCTCTTGCAGTAATTGGGGTTAGAGGTTTCTTTGTTTGTTCCAGCTCGCTCCGTCTCTCCTTTTTAGTCTTAATTAAGTATAATTACACTGACTGCTAATGACTTTAGAACACTGCTTTTAAGGAGAGGGGTTTAATTCTTTTATTACTAGCACACACGCAGCAGCCAGACTATGGTCCCAACATACTGACATATGAGACGAAGAGCGGGATTAGCCTGTGATCTCCCATCATCTGAGGGATAGTTCTTTTTCTTTGTTTCAGTCATGTGTACATTTTTTAATGGTTATTATTTTTATGTTGGTGGCATTGGTCTAGAAATAAAATCCATGACTCATGACTAGAACTGAAATCTCCCAAATGCAAATGAAGTGACTCATTGGTAGTTTATCTAGTAAATCATTTTCCCCTCTTAAAATCTGGTTCCTAATTATCATTAAGTGGTCTAATACTGATGTAACAACAGTTTAATTACAGTTTGATTATTTGTTACATAGCAACTACATAAGTAACTGTAACATGGTGCTTTCCCATGACCTCATGGTAACACGTTTGACTGCATGTGCTATACCTCATTTCCCCAGGTCGCTACTGTGTAAAAGAGCTGAATACTCAGGGAAACTTCCAGATGGATGAATAAGCAAATAAACATAAATAATTTTTTAAAAAAGAAGAAACATATGGGTCCAAACACTTGAATCATGTACAACCACAATTGTAACCATATATGTCTGACAGGAAATTGCAGCTAAGTGCCATATATATATATATATATATATATATATATATATATATATATATATATATATATATATATATATACACACACACACACACATATACATACATACATACACATGCTGGCACACACACACAGAACAGGCCTTGCAACACAAAGGTTGCGGGTTCAATTCTGTTGTACTCTTAGGCAATGTTCCTTACCTGAATTGCCTTAGCAAACATTCAGCAGTATAAATAGATTACATGTAAAAACTGTACCCCAATGTAAGTTGCTCTGGGTAAGAGTGCCTGCTAACCAACTGAATGTGAATGTAGTCTTGTGTTGGGGAAGTGAGAACATGCATGTGTTTGTATAGGAGCCTTTTACAGGGAGGTGACAGCCACAAGGGCCAGTCACTGCCCTTTGGGAAGAACTGAAAGCATGGGTGCAGCATGTTTGGCAGGATCCAGGTCCTTCTCTGATCCCGTCGAGCGGAGTGACACAGCGATCTCACATCTGTTGATTTTACACACCCTAAAGGAACCAGAAGTGATGACAATTTGCGATGAGTCCTGTCCATCTGCAGTTGCGCTCTCTGTTGCTTACGGTTTCACCTAACCATCACTGCAGCAACTGTGCAATTCTCTTTGCCCTGACTGCAAATTTTACACCTGGATTTGAGACCACTTTGAGGAAGTGCACATTGTATCCCGCAACTGCTGGCAGCCCATATAAAGTCTCATTGTCTCTTGTACTGATTTTCATTATGTTGTCCTGCATTTTGTGGCCTGAACAACCAGAAAGCCCACACTTACAATGCACCAGCAATGAGCCAAAAACCCCTTCTTCTGTGATTCTGTGATTTGATACATGCAAACACCATTGTGCAAATTTGGTAAATATCCTTGGGTACTTTTTGCCCTCAGTGGTAGTTATATTAGTATGAACCCCACTGCAAATGTTTAGTGATCCACCCGAGAGAGGTTGGCTGTTTCAGGTTAGGAATCTGTAAAACAAATCATGTCAGAGAGAGGAAAATAAAGTAGAACTGTTTATTTTTTATTTTCATTTTTTCAGCTTGCATTAGTTTTGCCTCCTGTCTCAAATTGTGTTGTTTAGTTCCTGTTATTCAAAATTCAAATTTAATATTTTTCTGTCTTCACACACACTCACTCTTCTGTCTGTTTGATAATGTATTTCAGTATGATGGATTACAAGCTGTACTCCAGCTCTTGAGATGAAAAAAGAGCTTTTCTAATTTGTGAGGTTGCAGACCCCTGGTTTGTTATCTCCTGTTGCATCTTCATTGATTAATGATTGCTACAGCGATTCCATTTGATCTGAAATGGCCTCACAAAATAAAACCTCAATTATGTCAACACACATAGTTAAAAGTCATGACTGTAAATGAATTCTGGTAAACATTTTAAAGTTAACTGATTTACTTTAAGATTTGAAACATTAAAGAAGTAATTTTCCCACACACATGTAAATCAATGGACTCACAGCCACAACAACCACAAACAAATGAAAGCAACCATCAAAGGCAGGCGATTCAGATTCAGATTAATTCAGATTTCTAACTTTGTAAGCAAACGTGCAGTGGAAAAGCTTGATGTTTGATCACTGACATCGGTATCTGTGCTTATGTAATGAATCTGCTTGATGGTTGGTTTTGGTAATGGACCAGCGAGAGCGGGGAAGAATGCTTAGCTTTACGTTTAATCTTGACATCAGAGTGACTTAAACAGCCTGTGGCTACACTACGATGCTGAGAAAATAAATACTCATGTAACTGTGGTCCCAGTACCCATTCTTCCATTGTGAAAAGGGCAATATTCTATGTGATGTCATAAACAGCGGTGAGGTGGGGGAGGGGGTCAGATTGCAACAGCTATGATACTTTGTCTACCCAAAAAAGGCAAGCGAGGGATTGGGGGATGGCGAGGAGTTATTTCGTACTTTTGCCCAGTTGCAATTTCCGATCATTGCAGTGATGCAGACTGTATTGCGGTAATTTAGGGCGGAAATAATTCTACCATTTGCAAACATCTGTTTTTTTCTATTGTGAGAATTGGGTTGTCCGGTAATCACAGAGTCTTCTTTAAAGGTAATTGCTTTTGGGCTGAAGGAGACAGATTAAACACGCTGTTGGAGGGGCATGTATTGATGAGGTAGAGAGGCCTGGAAAAGAGTCTTTGGGTAAAACTTCTTTGGTGGTTGATGAGGTCAACATGCATTAGCATCCAGGTCCAAGCATACATTAGAAAACATACACCAGTCTAAAGATGATCAGTTCTCTAAGACTTTACAAATCCAATTTTTTCAGTTTAGTGCAAATTAATTTCACATTACAAATTAATGAAATGTTCCTCTGACATGTTTTTAATATGTGTACAATACAGATAATCAATACTATTACTCTGTGGTGATAACTGAGCTGATAAATTCTTGTGACATGTTTTTGGAGACACTTTCAAACAATTTATTCAGCAAGCGAATATGACTTTACTTCTTATAAAATGGTGACTCAGATTCCTCATGTCATTTTCACAGCTCCTGAATCCTGTCAGGGCATTTTCCATCAGACAATGTAGTTCAGAGGAAAATTATACACAGCATGTGTGGATAGCTATTACAGATGAGTAACCTGCCTAATACTGAAGGGAAGCCAAAACCTCAAGCAAAAGAGAGAAAAATTATATCAGGGTTCAAAGAGTTAATGTTAAAATAGAAGCTATAAAAAAGGCAATATATATGCAATGGATAGCTAGCAACAACTTCCATACATGCCAAGATCCGCAGGTCTGCTCTTTACATTGTTTAAGTGCCTCTTCATGCTCTCTATCTCAAATTTATGAAACTGAGAGCATGTTCCATTCCACAGCGCTTGTGTTGGCTGGTGGTATCTTGTGACCCCTCCCCATAACAGAGTGCTGCTCACGCTGGCTGGCTTTGCGATCAAAGCA
Source organism: Megalops atlanticus (assembly GCA_019176425.1). Taxonomy (NCBI): domain Eukaryota; kingdom Metazoa; phylum Chordata; class Actinopteri; order Elopiformes; family Megalopidae; genus Megalops; species Megalops atlanticus. Next base: position 5,011,493 of record CM032887.1, read on the forward strand.
GCGCATTCAATACAGATCACCCCTTCCATGCGCAAGGGAAAAATGACACATCTGCCGGGAATAAATCACAGCGCTTGTATTACAAGAAGACTGGCTGGCCAGGAACCAGGGAGACAACAAAGCGACGCCTCTCGAGAGGCTGTCCCTCCTGAATGAGAGAGTGAAACAGGCGAGCATCCCTCCTGTCTTCTCTGGTGGAGCGGGGTCCGATGACTCGGGGATGATGGGAGCTTTCCCAGGGGAGTCTGGACATCTGCATCCACACTTCTCTATGTGCGCATTCTTTCCCACAGCTTCGTTTCCCTGTCGTTTCCCCCCCCTTCCCATCCACTGACTGTGTGCGACCCCACACACACACACACACACACACACACACACACACACACACACACACACACACACACACACACACACACACACACACACACACACACACACACACACACACACACACACACACACACACACACACACACACCGTCTGCGTCGTGCCTGTGGTTTTGCGCCATTGCTCTCCGCTGTTCGTTTTTGCCTCGCACGAAAGAGTGGGGTCTTTCGGCAGCTCGCCCGTTGCTGAAAGAGTGATTATTCGAACGAGGTGCTAATGATGTCAGCCCGGTTCCCGTAACAGAAATCCCAGACAGTGCTGTAACATACATGGGATCCGCAGAGACCTGTAAGCTTCTTACTAACTGACACTAACCTATACTCAAGTGAAAGTTTGTACTTCTACACCTGCATTCAGAGCCAAGCAGTGCAGAGAGTCTTTTCTTAGTATATCTTTTTAGTATCACATAAATAAAGCTCTCTAGACAAAGGCTGGTGTATTTAATCTGTTTGGTTTATGCATTTTGTGTTTTTACTGATATTGCCAGGTCGTCATCTGTAAAAATAAATGTTACTGCTACTCAGACTTTAAAGGCAAAATACTTTTCAAATGCGTTATACTCAGAGCGATTAAAGCTGAGATTGAGAGGTGACATAAAAATGGGGCCCCCAAGATGATCAAAGGTGAGTTTCCTGAACAAAGTGGCTTAAACTGACAGTTTGCCACCAGTGCTCACTTAAGAGGTACATGACATGAGAATGACACACCGAGAGAGAGAAAACAATGCCCATTCCTGGAAAATTAGCAAATGGGAGCATTAAAAGACAGCTTCAGGTCTTAAAGGAGAGACAGCCATTAAAGCACAGGAATGTCTAGAGGCCCAAATGCTATGCAGTATCAGATTGAGACACTTTACTGATATTGTCCAGAGACCGGGTGGAGCCAAAGCAGGTACTCTCCCAAAAACTGCCTAAAAGCTGGATGGTGACAAGACGTTACAGAGGAAGGATCAAAAGACACCACTGTGAATGAGGACAAACAGCAGCAACTCTCAAGCTGTCCGAGAGACGCAGACACGCAACAGCGTGCAATATATGGCACAGAAGCAGTTATGCGCAGCTGACATGATGACTTCAATAGCTCACACTTTTGGAGTGTGTAATTTTGTTTCATATTGAGTAAGAGCTGGCAGGCCTCCTGAAAGCTTGCTTATCGACCGTTTTAGTGTCAGACTGTATTGGAGCCATCTCGTCTTGCATTTGTGCTTCCTGTTGGTTTCAGCTTTGACTGCAAGATTCATAACTCCTGTAGTAGGATTTTTTTCATACACAATTCCATGTCTCTTGATACAATGGGTATAGAACATTTAATGGTCATGTTCTATTGATGTAAAACCTGATATCCGGTTAGAACAGGACTACTCACTGTGTGGCTAGAACATATAATGGTAATGTTATATTGATGTTCAACCTTTCATCCAGATAGAATGGAATTATCAATTGTGTGGATAGAATGTTTAATGGTCATGTTCTACTGAAGTACCACCTAACAACCAGTTGGAATGGAAGTATCCACTGTGTGGCTTTGAGATATTTCACATCATTTCTCTCCGCTCTAGTTGTTTCAAATCCATGGTGGGGCAACAACACCATTCCCTGCACTGTGTAGTGTGTACTGTCTCCCTCTGGACAACATAAGCTGCATTTTATCATCTTGCGAAACTGATTGCTCGCCAGTTGTTGCGCTGGCTTTGACAGCACTCGATAAATCATGGTAATTAATGACAGGACGACTTGTTTACCGAGGAGACTGGAAGTGGATTCTAGGTTTGCAACAACTCAATTCCCTTTGATGTGGTCACTTCTGTACTTCTGGGGGGAATTTTATGGGTATTGATTTATGCTGATAACCTTCATGGTTCTCCTTTCAAAGTTGGCTGTTTTCTCGTAACATGATGGCGGAGCAAGGCACCTCGAGCTAGCAAACACAGCAAGGAGGCGTTCGCATGCCTGTTCCATCTGATTTGTGTTTGGGGTACACCTACGCACACGCCCACCTGGTGTGTTGAAATGGACAGTTTCAGTTTCTTGAAACACGCGTGTCCAGAGTTTCTTGTGACTAAGCAATCTGCTGCATTGTTAAGGGGTCTGGGCTTTTAGACAATGTGATGGTTAGCTGTCTTTAATGCCAGTGTTCACTCTCTTTCACGCTTTACCCATCCTCGTCCACATAACATGCTGTCCAGGATTTTTAAACAGCAATTAAAAACATGCAGATGAAATCCCCATATGCTTAGATCTGTCAGTTTCCAAAATACACATTTTCCTCAAGACTTTCCTCCAAAAACAATTAAGACATCAGAGAACGTCTGCTAAACAAAGACAGTGGTATTCGTTGTGCATTAAGCAGAGATATTGAACACACGTGTTCCCAAAGCTATAAATCATCGGCCGTTTCAGTCACTGCATTGTTGAGTGCTAATAAGCTTCAGAAGTGAGGACTGAAATACATCTGTTGACGAAGGATGACTGCAGGACTGCAAGAAGGCACAGTAACAGCAAGTTAACATTGCTGATCCATGTGCAAATATTGCGGATCCAACATGATACACTAATCATCTGCTTCAGTTTAGTTTTTTGTTTTGTTTGGTTTAAAAGGAAAAACAAGGCACTGGAGGACAAGTCACTCAAGTAATTGATCTGCTGCGAATGGGAGGGACAAAGAGCATGCAAGTGTCCAGGAATGCCTGAGTCAAAGGTCACAGGCTGATTCTCCTTTTTGGTTTGGCTTGGCATACAGACAGATGCACTTTAATAGGTGTAATAAGTTAACCAAATCTGTGGCAACTGGGAGGGAAGGAAGGGTGTGCAAGGTATCTGAAACTTTGGCGCTGAATATTGCAGGCCGATTCCTCACTGCAAATTTGGCACCATCTACAAACAGATGCGTTTCGAGAAAAAGACGCAGCGGCAATGCTGAATTTACAAACGGGGCTAAGAAAAGTGTTTCGTCCTCCAAGCAGCCCCAGGGTTTATTTGTTTAATCCGTATGGATGCGTACGGGTTCCAGAGACCCCTGATGAGGGCGTAAACGGTAACATGTGTGTCTGTGTCTGCTCTGGCCTCGCCCCTCTCCGTCCACAGACGGACCCAGAACCCAGCCCGGATCCAGTGACACAGAGGGGCCTCTTACGAGAGGACTACCACAGCAATCAGCTCCAGTGACTTCACGATTAAGTAACTTTAATTAGATGAACTTAATTAGGGCCTTCGGGAGTCGTGGCTGCTATTTTTAACATTTTTCCGACTGACTCCTTCTTTGTAAAGATTTTACTGCTCCCCAAGGAAAAGGACTGTTTGTTTTTTGAGTCTTTTTTGTTGAAATGACATTGTGAGCTGTCATGTATGTTCACATTCACACATTCCTACAAAAGGTCTTTGCTAAACTGTTTTGTAGTTTTTCAGGCCCCATTTTACAGTCAAGAGAAAACTCACACCCACAAACACAAGTGTCCCCTGAATTCGGTCAACATCTGTCCTCAGCTCTGATTCTAAAAGCATGCTTTACTTTTCTCGACAAACACAGCTGATGAGAACAATAATTGGCAAAATGAATGCAAAAAATTTAAATCTGAATTTGTTGATTGGAAACACCTCCATTTATTTGCAAGTCAGATTTGCAAAGGACAAATGTCAATTGAATCCTGGAAGGAGTGTGAGGTCTTCATTTGCATATACATGAGGTAATATTGGACCCTCCCATTTGCATTTAAACCTATTGGTAACATTTCACAGTCCTCAGATCTTGGACAGCAGACAACTCTAGAGACATGCCCTCATGTGTACATGCCCCCCCCCCTCCCGCTCCCTTGTGAGGGAAAATCCTTGAGAGAGAAGATCTCCCCCATCCCCCCTTCCCCCACCTGCTGCTGCTGTGAGTTTGAGTTTTAATGGAGCGAGGTGTACCCGATGGCAATAGGAACCAGGATGGAGGAGAGATCAGACAGGGTGGATTTTACAGCCCGGCTTCACTTAATGCCCAGTCACGCATCTTATGATCCATCTTTACGGCTCTGCTGCACCGATCAAAGGCCTGTGGACACACACGAGATCAGACATCGGAGTACTGCACCCAGAGGAAGTGGCTTATGGGTAAATGGGTCTCTCTGGAGAGCGCTCTGAAATATGGATGTCTGACATTATCCTCTGCTTCACAGACATTGTTTTTATGTTTGCGGTCATTATTTATTGATACTGTCAAAAACAACTACATCTGCGTTTAGCAGCAAAATATCTTTCCTCTTCAACGTCCAAAATCGAGGCTCTCTCCATGAAGGTTAACAGTTTTAACATTTTTCCTTTTTTATTTTATTTTTTCACTTTTTTTATCTTTATTTTACATAGTGTACTTTTTTTAGGTCGTAGCTTCAAACATCTGGGACTGTTTCACACTGGATGCCTGTAACAGAAACAGATCTCCTTTCTTCTCTTTACACGACACTGTATGTGATTTTAAGTGAGTTTACAGAAAAACAAACCCAAAAAAGAGCCCAGCATCCACATGGTCAAAACATGGTCGAGATCCCAGACCACAAACGAGCATAGTGTCAAATCTGAGAAACGACTGGACGGAATGAAGAGGAAAAGCTGTCGACAGTATTGCTTACAGATGAATAAATAACTACACATTGTTTGTGTCTCCGTGCAAATGACTTCGCATGTGACAAACATATTTACATCAATGAATCAATCAAAGTTTGTTTGGCATGCAGTGCTGCACTCTTAATGAAAGCAATTTCACAGACCCCTCCAGAGAAAGCACTCCTCATAACCGATTCACGAGGTGTCCCACAGAAACACATTACACATAGTAAGATATTATAAAAACAATATTATATAAACAATATGAACAATTTTCCTTTCAGAGGAGAGAAAAACCACATAAAAAAACCTCAGACCGTGGTGAGAAAATCAACGCAGTGCCGAAACCACCATTGAGACTGCAGTATCCTGGCCCACTTCAGCAGAAAATCAGAGCATTGGATGTTCTGCTCTCAAGGGACAGGAAGGTGCTATGAGGGGAATTACACCACCTACTGATTACTGACCGCTGCTTCCAAAAAGCTCTCCTTTGATGTGATCTGAATCAGTCTGCAGCTTTTTCTATGGGTTACTGTAGTTTGATATACTCCACAGCAATGGATTGTGCTATTATGCAATCATATAAACTGTTAATGGTCTGAGAAGTGCATTGAACAAACTGGTTTTGCTGGCATGAAGTAGGAACTCATTTATCCTCAAATTTGCTGACCCCTGACCTTTCCCAGATTGCTATGCACATTTTGTGCCAAAAACCTTCAATGTGAGTATATAAACATTTACAAGTACAGCAAGAATAGATTATAATTCGAGTTAATCTGTGACTAGAAGATTTTATGGACGGTTTAGGTAAAAGTAAAGACACATGGGAGCATTCCTCTGAAGATCTCCAGGGGTGTAACGGGAAGACTTGTCTCTGTCAAAAATGAATCAAAATAAGGCAACAGGAGGTCGACATGAAGGACGGACCAGCTGTAATTTATGGCAACATTTATATGCAAATTATTCTTGTCAGAAGATCTGAGAGTTTGTGTTCTTGCTGCGAAATGGCATTGGCATGCCGCAGTGACATTGAAGCAGTGGGGGGCTCTTGTACTGCTGATCCCCTTAAATCATCACGGAGCAGCTATTTTTGAAAGGGAATTCTGATACTTCCCTTATTGGCATATGAGTCGTTAACCATAAAATGTAGTTTCAGTGTTGAGATACCGATTTACATTCCCTCTCTAGTAACTTCTGATGACATTGTTCCATAATGAAAGCAGCGCTCCAAAACAAACAAATATATCTATGCTGAGTGTGGATCATTCACAAAGCTAGTTTGATATTAGGACATCAGACAATTAAGGGCTGCACGTAGCATTATAACAAGGAGACATTGATAAAAGGAGTGAAAATCGATATGTAAATTGTTCATAGTCATGTGTACAATTGAATGAGTGGTGGAAGTGTTAATTTAGGGGAATTAATTCATGCTAATGGTGCCACAAGAGGAGACAAGATGTTTAACTGCAGTAGATGTTTAACTGACAGTGTCCCTCTCAGGTTGTGAAAACCACACTGTTACCCTAGAAAGCTTCTGTTTTTCAGACAGGGACAGTTTCAAGGTTGTGAAAACGTCGCTGTTACCCAATTAGACTTACATCTTTTAATCAGTTTTCATCCTCATGCCTGTGTTACTGTGAGGTACTGGCCCTTTAAGAATGATAACAGCTGGACAGCGAGTGACTCAGTGCTGTTGCTCACCTTATTGTTGGTAATGAGTTCCGACCTCTGTCAATAGATGGCCTAATATTTTCTCAGCGCGTTCTAGGTGGCTGTCGGCTCTCAGGAAGAGGGGAAAACGAACACATTCCTTTTGAATGAAACAAAGCTGTTGTTGGTGACTGTTGAAAGTGTTCACAGATGTGCTGTCAAAATTTGCATTTCAGCTCCCCGAAGCCACTTTCGTATCTCAACACCAGTCTCGAACAGCAAAGGAATCACAGGTGATCCTCATCACAGTGGGCACCGCACTGATTGGTTTCATTTATAGGTGGGTCTAATGGGCGGGAGGAGGGATATTGCTAGTGAAAATTCGCCTGCCTTGTCCTGATAAGGCACATGGACCCCAGATGTCCTCAGCTGATTTCTCTGAAGGTCCAATCTGAGCAAAGCACCAACGACAGCCAGGGAGTGTTGTATTTGTTTTGATCTCGACCGAGAGTTGGTAAGCTTGCCACTATTGATAACTGGCATGGACTCTGAGCAGCTGCTTCCATCTCTTTAAGCCCTGGGAGACGTGTCAAGCTTGCGCTGTCTACTTCTGTCCGGATCATAGATATTGGAAAGAGTGGACTGCGTATGACTCAGACGCAAGGCCCCTCTGAGCCGTTTACACTGGCCCTTTCTGAAGGAGAGCATTAACCGTGGAGCTGTCACACAGAAAGAGCTACAGGTCTCAAGAACTGGGTACAACAATAACGTTTAATCATTTCCTTCCTGGCATCATTAATCAGTAAACAGTAACCTTCAAATATCACACAAATATCACATAATACTATATGTCATGCAATGACAATTGTGATAACATACTTAAATATTTTTGGCAGTGCAAAAGCAAAACAGTTTGGTAGACTCCATTTGTAGAAGAACCTCAGAACATGTCATCATAAATGTCAGGCTTTCCTGTAGTTATTTTGCAAGCTCATTCAGTGGTGGCGCTGTTTTTTTCATACATCTAAAAGCACTTTCAGACCTGCACTGAAAGTGCTGCGGTTTCATCCTGAGGCTTTCAATGCTTGTGCCACATGCCTTTGGAAGCGCCACCAACACAGCAGAAATGATTACACACAGTAGGATTATAAATAATTACTTGACATCTGAGGTGAAAACAACATGCATCCAATAATCCCCATTTTCTGGTACCGTGTTGATTCATCACCCATGTCAGGTTTTATATCAGCTTGAAGACCATGGTCTCTACAAAGCATCTATGGGGTGATGAGCATTTATAAACTGGTACTCTTCCAGTATTTAACTGAATCTATCATTTCTGATATGAAGGAGGTTTGCAACTGCAGTTCTAAATGCTTAATTTTTTTAAATCATTAGCAAAATTTATTCATTCACTTCTGCATTCATCCCAGATGTTGATCCTAGAGTGGAATTTGTGTTTTTCTTTTTGTGCCTTTCAATCATTTGAAATGAACCCTTTGGTTTGGAGAGTGACAGATTCAAAAATGAGTGTTTCTTGGAGGATTTTAGGCGGTCAAATTTAGGTAATACATGTAAAAAAAAAAAGGATTGCATTCATTTTCCTAAGACTCAACAGCCACATAAAACATATGAGGCCATCTATTGACAGAAGTCGGAACTCATTAGGTATATTTTACAGGCTACATGCAGGCTGTTCTGTCTTGTCCATTGTGGATCAGTCTATTTTGTTAGGGCTTGTTCCTGGTTATGTAATAGTGGTGACTTTTTGAAGGTATGAAAAGCCTTCTTGAAGCAGCATAATTTTTGTTTGTTTGAAGAACATTAGAAACACGTTTTAGGGGGAAAATATTACCAAAATGAATTAAATAAATAAATAAATAAGATCATAAAGAAACAGGATATTTCCAGACACTTCTGAAGATAAATGCCCAGTTAACCACAGGTGCATGTTAGGCCTACGGCAGGGCTTTTAAAGTTCAGTCCTGGGGGTGCCATGTGCCGCCTTTCCTTCCAACCAAAATAATATTTTCACAAGCGCAGAGGCCTGTTAATTGATCTCGAGTCTGAATTTGCCGTTTACAATGATTGGCCCCCGAGGCCACGTTACTGCAGAAATATATGTGCTGGATCAGTTAGCGGGCAGCTAATGAATTAATTTTCTGTGTAATGCGGGTTTAATGCACTGAGTGACAGTTCCTTTCCCCGGCAGCCAGTTTAATTTCACAAAAGTGGGCAGATTGTCTGATTGTATCCTTTTTTTCCCCTTCCACAAGTTCCAGAGTAGCACTAATTGAGGTTGTATGGATTTTGATTACCTGCTAGATAAAACTCTCTGCCACCACACTTCAATGCACTGTCCACTACTCATTCTATTAAATCATTTTTATTCCATTTCTTAAATGTACAGCCTTTTCTACATTACAATATACTATATCAAATTTAGTTCACTCTATGCATACATGTTTAAACTTCCTAGCAACTTCAGCTGATATGGCAATATAGGATAGATAAACAGACAGACACATTTATATACATAGACCAATTACTGGAACTGTATTTATCATCCAAAGCTACACAAATATTAATCAGAAAATACAAATGATGACAGTGTTCTGTAGTTGTAAGGAGCAGAGCTTGTAACCCAAAGGTTGCCAGTTCAATTAGCAGGTGGGGCTCTGCTGTTGTACCTTTGGGAAAGGTACTTTACTACAATTGCCTCAGTAAATATCCAGTGGTAACAATGTGAAAAATGTTTGAGCAATGTATTTCATGCTAGATTAGAGCATCTGCTAAGTAAATGTAATGCAATCAGTAAAACCTACACTGTGTAAAATTGGCTTCAATCCACAAAAGTCCTGAAGTACCAGCAGAAAGTAATCATGGAAGTGTTTGCCTCATTTGATTAAAAGATTGGTACAGAATAAACCTCTGAGCCACAGCCACACCTCATACAAACTGCTATTAATTACAAACTCAAAGTTTTTCTGCACAGGTGCGATCGATTAGCAGTGGTAACTAGACAAATGCCGTTAAATGGGATGAAACTGCACCCCTGAAGCGAGTAACCAAAATAAGGGTGGCATACGAACACGTCCACATTCATACGCTGCCATTAAATCAAAAGCTCACTTTTCCATGATTTGACATTCATAGGCATTTTACCGGTGATTCATACAGTAAAGCCTGTTATTTGTGAAGACTTGCCAGGCTGTGAGCAGTGAGTCAGGGTACACAAGGTGCTCCCAGCTGCGGGTAGCCCCGGCACTGTGCGCCTGGCCCACGGCTATGCGCTATTCCATGTGTGTGTGTGTGTGTGTGTGTGTGTGAGAGAGAGAAGGTGTGTGAGAGAGAGGGAGTGTGTGTGTGTGTTTGTGTGAGTGTGTGAGAGAAGGTGTGTGAGAGAGAGGGAGTGTGTGTGTGTGTGTGTGTGTGTGTGTGTGTGTGTGTGTGTGTGTGTGTGTGAGAAGGTGTGTGAGAGAGAGAGGGTGTGTGTGTGTGTCTGTGTGTGTGTGTGTGTGTGTGTGTGTGTGTGTAAGAGAGAGAGAGAGAGAGGAAGAGAGAGAGGGAGTGTGTGTGTGTGTGTGTGTGTGTGTGTGTGTGGTTAGGCATGAGGATTGATTAACTGGCACGCTCAGCTCACCCTTGTCCACATGGTGGGGCGGAAGGTAATTAGGACAGACGCGTGGCATGAACACAACGCTGTTCTGGAGTCAGCGGCCGTGAAGCCAGAGCTGGCTGGCCCTCTCATGTTTGTTTGTGTTTTTCAGGGAGACCAAAGGGAGACCACAGCGAGTGAGCCAAACCAAACTGTGCCGAAGAACCCGAAGTCAGCATCTTTTGAGGGAAAACTGCTCCTTAGCACCAGCAGGGGAAAAGGTGATCAAATATGGAAAAGTGTCAAAATTAGCAGCAAATGCAGATGTATAGAGGTATAGACAGCAGGCAAATTATAAAGGTGAGGGATTTGGCATATTAACCCAGTGATTCCCACTCAGTATGTGAGACACAAGGACCCTCTCCTCCTTCCACTTTATATTTTACCAAAGATGATAACAGGAAGTCTGTGACACATATTAGTAATACCAAAGAAACCATCTCCATTTAGGGACAGTCAATAAGTTTTATGTCGTGTTTAGCCTGAGCAGTGCTGCAGGGCAAGGCACATAACCCAGAATTGCCTTAGTAAATACCCATCTGTATGCATGGATAACATTGTACAAAAATTGCAACCAAAGTAAGACGCTCTGGATAAAAGTGTCTGCTAAATGCCAATAACATAATGCAATGTAATGATCAACCAGGGCTGTTGTCACACAGTGAAAGCAAGTAGTGCCAAATCTATTGATTATTCAAGGTTGCCAAATGCCATTCAAGGGCACTTTTGTTCTGGACCCCACCCCACCTCCAGCTGTACATTGCTGATGTAAGAAGAGTGACAAAATACAGACCAACGAGGTAACACAATGACACAGTGACATCATACATAATGACATGCTACATCAGCCTCAAGGCATAAATATAGCACTTTTAATGATATTTCCTCGGTACATCATGTAGCTTATGAAATCTGTGGAGTTAAAAAAAAAAAAACTGGCAGTAGTTCCTATCAGTACAAAGTTAAAAAACACGGGAGTGTTGACTGAAAAGTGGTCACAGCGGAGGAGCAGGCCAGGCTTGCCTTTGGCTCACTGATGGAGAGAACAGTGTGAAATGTGCCTGGGGCAAATTAGGGTCACCATCTGTGCAGACAGACATTTCTCACAGATCTTATACAACCAAGAGCTGCTTTCAACTGATCCACAAAGAGATTTATTCTTACACTCAAACTGTGAATTTAAGAGTCAGTTGCTTGCAACTTTATATATGAGAGAGAGAGACAATGAGGGAAGAGAGAGAGAGAGAAGTGGGGGTGATTTAAGTAACTTAAGTAACTTCAGTAATTTCCAGTCTTTGTAAGTAACTTAAATAATTTCCACTCAGTGACATAGAACAAAAAAGCTACAAATTTAGTCTTTGAGGGAAAAAAAATTGTTAGAATCTGGGCCTAACTTGTGAGGGAATTACAGTCACTAAATGCAAGGGAGGCATGCTCACAAGACATGATTTCAACTGAATCACAACACAGCAATTTGTTCTTAACTTTGAGAAAGTGATTTTACATAAGAGTCAATTTTTTTGCTACTTATACATTTTTTTCCATTTGAGTAACCCCCCGTCTGAATGTCTCAGAGTATTAGCAACATAAAACCAAAAAGTAGCACTTGCTTCAGATTGTAAAGGAAAAATCCATTGAAGTTAGATGGAATTTGGACTTAACTTTTAATACCCTGCGCACACTCTCAAGTGAGATGCATTCCTCTGCTGTTAAATTCAGCTGTAATAGGCCCTCCAGCCGTTTGTCCCTCAAAGTCGGAAATTTCCACGCCGGACATGGAAACCACTATGTTCCAGCCACTTGTTATGGAATGAAAGAAAAAAAAACAAAGAATACGATTTCAGACATCACCGAATTTTCTGGAAAGGCTGGACGTACAACCGTTTGTCATGGTTTGAAACTACTTTATTCAATGAAACCAACTGCAGTGTTCCAGGGAGACGCAGACAGACTTGGCAGCCACGTCGAATGCTTAAGATGAACGCCAAGATGTATTTTTCCTTCGGATAAATGTTACACAATACAACACTGGGGCCATGGGAGAAAAATCAGCACCCTTGTTAAATGTGCTGTTGATGTGGTTTTTGTATTGTCAGAGACAATAAAATCAACATGTTTGTCGGGCCATACAACAATAGAGCACTATGCTGTCAAATTTCAACAGAGTACATTAATATTTTAATATGTTGGTGGTGTTCATTTCATCAACAATATATTCCCTTTACAGCTAGCTTTCATTGCTGCTCTTGACATGTGCATATGACTATTCCACTGAATAACAGCTTTCACAGCACAAAGAGTTCTTGGGCTTAAAATAATGAACAATTGGCGCAAAAAATTTGTCTGTTAAAACCAAATTTTTATTCGTATCTCAACTCAGTCAGATGAAAACCATATTAAGTTGGAATGAATAAAGAAAAAAAAAACATATGGCAGTTTTAGTTTCAGGTTGAACTTGCACATCAGTGGTGTGAACTGCATTACACATGTAGAGACGAGAGAACATTATCGGTATGTCCTTATACTGATAGTGGCCCTAAACTGGGTTTACACACCACCAGCTGATGCTTGTTCACTTATCAGGGACTGATATGGCAGCATTACCCTTTCACATTAAATGATTTTAATTATAACAGAGACTGGATCGTTCTGTAATCTGAAAACATTTTAGCTCTAATCAAAATGGCACCTGTTAAATAAATGTGAGCGATTTTCTCCCTTCTTTATAGGCCGCAAAGCTCCATTGTGACAGTAACGAAAGGTGTTAAGGTCATGTACTTTTTATGCTCTGATTTGTTCCCCGAACACAAGAACATGTACCACAATGACATGAATTCCTCTTCTAAATATCTGATGCGATTTTTGATTTATTACAACTTCATTTACTCACACTGACATGTTTCAGCCATCTCTACTCATAAATGACAGCGGCATTTTCATGCCATATCCATCAACTTCACAGACATTTTTAACTTTTCCGCTTTTTGGATGATTACAATGTGAGGCCAAATTGTTACACAGTTTCTAGATATATGCAATGGCAAAATTTGCCATAGCCATTTCACCTAAAAGCAACATATCAAACAGAAAGGCAAACCCATCATAATTACATAATACCTGCTTTCTTCTATGGTAATCAGTGCAGGCTGATACCAAGTGTGGAAGTGGAAGGTGTACGGTATAACCAGCAGCTACCTTTTCAGATGGCATGAGGAGAGTCTACAGAACTGAGAGCCCTCATTAAAAACACTGCATGTAAAGAGCAGGAAATAAAGACCCAAGATTCACAGTCACACGCCCAACGCAGCCTCAGGGTGTGTTTGCTTTGGTTTGAGACTGCACAGTTTCTGCACACATTATAACCATTCTGATAGTGTAGCTCATCCAGTTCACGGAGCCCACTACATCAGTTGATCCACATCTTATATAGATCTGTGAATCCATAGACACAAACACTCAGTTAAAAGCAGCAATACAACAGTTACTATGTAGATGCACTTAGCTAGTTCCAGTTCTTAACATTCTTGCAAGCAAAGATACAGGTTCCCCATGGTTTCTCCACTGACGTTTGTGATTGAAATTAAAAGTGCATGCTATGGTCAAATCTGCAGCAGTAAGCTCAAGCCTGGTGATGCTTGGGTTACACGTTGCCCAACCTAAGCCATCCATCACGGAAAGTATAATGACGCCTTTCTTTCTGTTTATTTTCAAATGAACCCACTTCATCCCTGACCTGGGTGTTTATTAAATACACGTTTGAAAACCTCAGAGTCTGTCAGAGCACTTAAATACAGCAAAATAAATGCTCCCCTGACGAGTAACAGCGTGAGTGATGGAGTACTGACATGAAGAACTGAGTAATGACTGGCGAACATGACATGTTATTGCAATTATTGACTGAGCCACACAGTGTGTTGGGAAAACATCGTATGACCGCCTAGCAGATGTGGTCTGCTGTCACATGTCACATACTGCTCTTAAGACTGCTTTTGAAATCAGGGCAAGGGCTGTAGCATGCCACAGAAGTACATGGGGTTTTGAACCATTAAATCTGGGTTCTTCCATCACTTGTAAGGACCGCCTCTCGAAGCCAGGTTTACAGCAGCCATCAACACGTTACACTGAATGCCAGCAGAGGTGTGGTTATCATGGGTTAGAGTCCATGCAGGTGGGGTATAACATCCTCATCTGTATTATAGTTATATGTTTTATAATGTGGTCTAAACGATGTGTTATTATATAGAACTTGCTTTAATTTTACAACGTTTATTCATCTTTTTAAGACGTTTATGTATGTGTCTCTACTCATGTAGATAATGATGTAATACACTGCAAGTCATACTGGAAAAATCATAACCCCAGAGATCTCTGTTGTTGTCGTTGTTGTTGTTGTTGTTTGTAGTAGTAATAATACTGGCCTATGGCAATGCTGAAAACCTCACTCACAGAGATTCCCAAGCAATGAGGAAACTGTGTGAGAGCTTCACCTCTGTGATGCTGTGTAAACATATTGGAGTGATATTGGGAAAGTTCTCAAACATCTCAAACACACAGACTCACATGCATAAAATTTAAAACGCTACAAAACAACCTTGGCCTAGTTTGTCATTTTTTTCTAATCTGGCAGGATTTTTCTAGAGAAACACAGACTAACATTAAATATGCAATTTCATGTTCTATTTATTTATGCCTTAGAGTTTCCTTATAATAAAAAACATTCATTATTTTCTGCATGGAGATTAATATGGCACCAGGTTTGATCACTGATATTTTGCAGTATGAGATTTGTGGGTTTGCCAAAGGCACTACAAGCACTTTCTTCAAGGCAGTTTGTTCTTCCATATTTTTTTGAAGACTTGCTTATTAATGAACCAGATCATCTAATTTCCACTCACAGCACCCAGGGGTACAGGCACTTAAGGGGTACCTCCTAAAACCAGTCAGACGTTGAGCACAAGCAGACTAAATGTTGAAATACTAACAAAGCTGAAAGATTAACAAAGTAAAGAACTCTTAATTCAAACTTCTTCTTCTTGTTATTATTATTATATAAGATACACAATATCTAATTATGTACTGTAATATTATGTGATAGGAATCAGACCATGTAGTGAATTAAGGAGATTCAGACTTTTAGTCTGACATGCATAATTACTTACTGTACTTGTTATGTCAGGCCCAGTGTTATGATTTATTAGTCCTATTTTGTATTTGTTATTGAATAACACTGCAATGAAGTCAAATGATGGATGGTCAGTCAGCAGGCTTTAAATTAGTCTTTGGGAATGCAGGTGGTAAAAAAATCAACCCATATATCTGCCCTGAGAAAAACCCTGAGGGCAGAAGGATAAATCTCCCATGGCATGGCCCATCATTGTACATACATTTTAAAACTTCGATTGTTCAGACAGAGGGAATGAAGATTTTTTATCCATTCTCATTGTGAAGAAACAAAGTATGATACTGATACCTTTAAATGCAACTGTGAAACTCATAGGAACAGCTGTATTGAAAGTTATGATTTTGTTACAGTGAGAGAAAGGAGGGAGGTGCAGCTGTAAAAAGGACAAAGTCGGGCAATTCAGATAGCAAGGCAAGGAGTCGAAGCTGGACAGCTGTTGCACGGTGCATCAGAAATGCATACGTGCTAATGAGCATGGCAAAAACTGCTCTTAAATTTAACATGTGCTGCAGATGTGGCTGAAGCCTACCCTTCTTGTCCTGTCCTTATGTTAAAGCTGGACATGAGCCAAGATATGTTCATATTTTTGTATTTTGTGCCATAAAAGTACAAAAATGAAACAAAATTTGATATTTGGTTTTATTTGAACACATTAGTTCTTATTTATTTGAGTGCAGGCTCACATGATCAAATGTGTTTAAAAAATGTATATTTCCATCAATGCACAATTTCAGGCATCACTATAGATTTATATTTTACTGTCATTTATGAGAAATATGGAAAGGGATTAATGGATGTCACATTATGAATGCCCATATTATATTTTCTGAACATGCCGTACTAAAGGATTCAGAATAAGCACCCGTACTGTTATTTTCACAAAATACCATTATAAAGTTATATAAATTACTCATTACTATGACTGTTTATTCTCTACTTATAAACTGTTTATGAATCCTTTGTAAATGATTGCTCAATTTAAAAAGCCATCAAGGGAAATCGTTTATGTAGATTAGGAAAGAGAGAGTCAGAAAGAGAGAAATAAGTACCCTAAAGTGTTCCTAAAAGACTTTACTGATTAATAGTAAAAAGAACAAGGGTCCAGCTACAGAGATACCAGATTAAAAAAAGTCCCACCTGGACTACCAATCAATCTGCACCCCTGCACCTTAGCACAATGCAAGTGACTGACTGGCCTTTCCTGCTATTCCCCATCCTGGACACCTGGCTCCCCATCTCAGATCCCGTGTGAACTCCCATACACCTCCAAGACCTGCTCACTTGACCTGTATATCTCCCAAGACCTGCTCACCTGACCTATTTATCCCAAAAGACCTGCTCAACTGACCTTTTTATGCCCCAGGACCTACTCACCTAACATTTTATCCCCTAAGACCTGATCTTCTCAACCCACTTTAGTGTTGGACCCACTTCAGTTGGTTTCCCCTGGATACCCCCCCTCCAAGGTAATGCTTTCAAGCCAACATGTCTGGCCTAGACGCCTCAGTACCCCAGAGTTTTTCCACAAGGCTTCTTCCTTTAAAAAACAAACTAAAATAAGGTGAGATTTTTCTTGCCACTGTCACCCTTGGCTTACTCTCAGTGGGCCTTTGCGGTAAGGGCCTATTCCCTAACGTTACACCTTGAACCATATGTCTATATCAAGTATATCTGTGTCGAAGCATATCGAATCTGATGCATCTGTAAAGGCAATAACACTTTATTGTATACACCACATGGAATCTTGCCATCTTCCTTTAAGGCTTTACTTACTCACTCTGCATACTACAGAAAATTCATGCATCGGAATGTGATTGAACATTTATTGAACAGTCTGTGATTGATTATGCGGGTGCTCCTCATTTTGCTCTGTGTTTTGCATTTTCATAACCAGCACCTGTGAAGCTGCGCTAGATGCGTGCATGACTTGCTACCTTTCACTAATTATCTAAAGGTGTTTCCCAGTTCTGGGTACATGTACATGCAATGAGTTTCCCCAAAAACAAGTAGTGAGGTGGCTGACAGATCATGAGCTATATTCTGTCAGAAACGTCTGAGTGGTGATGACTATGACTTTGATCACTGGCTTTTGCTTTCCTTCCCTTTTGGAGTGAATAGGACAAGGTGAGTCAGGTGTTCCATTTTTTAATCTTTTTGCCACCTAAGGAAACAATATTGTGATTTATGAGCTATTACAAAATGAAACCTTTTCCCAATTAAATTAATGCATTCATGTTGTGATGAACAATCTCCTGGCCTTGAGCTGTTTTAATTTTTCAAGAACTTAATATGGACCTTTTTTCCAAAACACTCCAGCTATTATTTAATCCAGAACTCTGCCTGGTTTTGTCCTCCCTCCTTGTTTTTTTGCAATGCAGATACTGTTCAAAGTAAAAAATACATTTCTTCTTTGCTAGTCTGTGCTACTATTAACTGTAGTCTGCATACACACTTGGAGAAGAACGCAACCACCATGTTGTTATAAGTATTGGGTACTTTCAGAGAGCCTGTATTTATGAACATTACCAGCACTGGTGTGTGTGTATACATATATATAGGTTGCATGCCAATCTTGTCACTTTTTTATCTTGATCATTTATCAATGACCTGCTGGTTTGTATTCAGTACCTGTATCTTTGTTCTTGACGGTATTACGATATTCACTGTGTGCATCTGGCCATGGCTGCATTTCCAAGTCATTCTGAAGAACAGTATCTGTCAGGGAAAGTTGTAAATCAATACCTGCTTCCATGTCATAGGCCAGATGTTGCGGACTCAACATGGCAAAGGATGAGTTTTAAGTTTTCGGCCCCTTGGCCCCTTAAGTCCATAGATTCCAGACTGGCTTTCATCAACATGGTCACCTTAATCTGCGGTGGGAATGAGGTTCAGCAAATGAAAGCAAGGCTACACAAACCAAACGATACGATCAACACAAAACGGTCACGGTTCATGCTTTGGAAAACATACGGAGGTCCCCCCTGAATCTGCAAAACTTCAGCGGATTGACGGCGGCCCAAATAAGTCATACAAAACATGTGGTAACTCTTTATATGAAGTTAACATTTACGAAAACTACACGTCTTCAGTACTTCATGTACCATAAGAAAAATGACCTGTATTTGACCTTAATGCAATCAAGTGCATATGGCAACAAATGCGGTGAGGGAATGGAACTGTTGGTTCAAAGGTAATGGGGATCGCCAATCAAAAAGAAATCAATAAATAACAATACGGCTTGAGCTGTAACCTCTTGAGGTTACTGTGCAT
The DNA here is from genome assembly GCA_019176425.1 of Megalops atlanticus. Classification (NCBI taxonomy): domain Eukaryota; kingdom Metazoa; phylum Chordata; class Actinopteri; order Elopiformes; family Megalopidae; genus Megalops; species Megalops atlanticus. Next base: position 5,030,224 of record CM032887.1, read on the forward strand.
GCTGCCTTTGGCACTATGAGGAGTTGAGGCTAAAATGACTACAAAAAATGCTACAATCTCTACATGGACGACTAAATTCAGTTCAGTACCAAGACATTTGTATGTGCATTGCTCATGGCACAGCTAACACCAGCAATAACTGCCAGTTTCAAGTCTGCTACACTTCACCCGTACATGAACGGGTGAATGGTTTCCTATCAGAAATATCTGCTGATTGCGAATGATTGGCTCCAGAAATAATACAGCAGCTTAAAATTTTGGGATTCAACCAAAACAGTCAAAGGTTTTATGATGTGGCTCCTATGAGAGGCTGCACAATCCGCCAAGAAATTATGAGAGTTTGACACATTCCCTGTGGCCTGGTCCTTTATTTGATTGCTCCAGAGTTTGACAGGGAACTCATTCTTTAAAAACTCAGAAATAATTCACACTTTTATTTATTTTTTTTTTTACACACTTTAACGTGACATACTGAATAGAAATTTTCTTACTTGGACCCATCCCTCGCGTTTCCTTCACTTTATGGACGCTCCCTTTGCCATAAACCAGATTATATGATCAAATTGAATCTTTCACAAGGCCCTTTCCAAAGTTTCACATCCAGGTAAGCTCTAAATGCATGATTCTGTTCAAGAGTTGTACTCATCATGCATGGAGAAATAACTCAGTTCCAATTTGGGGAAAAAAAAGTCTGCTGATGGACGTACAACTTCAAAGCAGCCATTTCACCTGGAAATGCAGTTACTCTGTCTCCTGGAATGACTCAAGCACAGTAGTTGATGAGGCTGTTGATAGAGCAGAGTCAGGCATTTCGGGGTTTATTTTGGGTGCTTTCCAATCACCCACTGAGTACGGAAAGGGGGAAAAGAAACTATCACTTAATTATACGCCGCAGTGAAATTTCCACCGCTTGTGATTTTGGCAGTGGGGTCTTGGAATCTGTCGCTCCCAGAACCCCCCTTCTAAAAAGCGTCCATGATGTCTGGGAAATCAGAGGACTGTGAGATTTGTACCTCTGTACGGTTTGTTTTCAGTTAAAACTATTAAGGCCCACCCTTCAATATGCAAGAGTTTGTTTTTGACTTTTTTTTTTCCATTGGGGGTCAGTTTCTTCCGGTCAGCGGGTCAGATTTAACTACTTTGGGCTTTACTGGACAACATGCTGAGAGCACCTGCGATTATGTCATTCAAAATAAATCACAGTGTTGTGGAAATTTGTGTAGCCTAAGAATCTAAGTGACAGTTCCCACTTTGAGTTCAATGGTGAGCACACACACATATACTGAATATATACAGCTATCAGGGGCTGATTATGTCAGTGTGGCAGAGCTGGCCGATGCTCTACACAGTCAGTCAAGTGATGGTGATAGGAGTGTTTTCTAAATTCATTAGAACTAATGGAAAAAATGACAGTTAAAACAGACAACAACTTGATTTGCTCTTGTAGGGACGTTGTATTGCATATAGAGCTGTAAATGCAAATATGAAAAATATGCATATCACACTACATTTCAGACACATGCATTAGCATAGATTGTGTACTGTGTGCAGGAAGAGGACTCTTTCCTGTCTATCTTTGCTTTCCTCCCAGCTTATCTGGACTGTCCTCCTGGAGCGGGACCTGAAACTTGGGTCCCTGGCTGACCCCTAACACTCGACACAACACACAAACAGCACACACAAATACACCCCTGGTGCAGTCAATTCCACATGCCACAGCAAATCAAAAGCTAAAGCAATGACAGTCAGCGAGCCATCTCTCTCCTCCCTAACGCTGACTGGCTCTTTCCCAGGAGATTACAAAGGGGCCAACCAATCGCTGAACTACAGAGGGGAAAAAAATGACACAACGCCATAAGGTGGGTGTGTGTATGCTCCTTCTTTTTACCCTCTCAAGCTCCTGCTGTTATTTGTCTATGATGATGGCTCTTCGTTATGAGGGAGGGAGTGTGTGTGTGTGTGTGTGTGTGTGTGTGTGTGCGTGTGCGTGTGCGTGTGCGTGTGTGTGCGTGTGCGTGTGCGTGCGTATGGGGGGTCATTTATCATTTTTCGGGCGTGACTGAGGGAGTCTTGCTCACGTATGTCCTGGAAGCTTGGAAACAACCTGCCCGACAGTTTTGCTCCCAGTGTTGGCTGCCCTCCATGATTAGTTTTGAGAGAAAAGAATAGTGAATAGAGAAAATGTTTGATAAAAAAAAAAAAAAAAAAACAAGTGGATCGAAACCTTGTGGATGGAATCTGGAAGTCCCAGATGAGAAAAATCAAATTGCGAAAAACACATGCCCTTAATAACGGGCAGACAATGAAGTGGTTCGTATTCAATTGCTATCTGGACTCCTTTAACTCGGTGAATGAGGAGTGGGTCATTTTTCTTCTTGGTTCTTTGATTTATCAACCTCACTGTTTATAGTGAAATGGATCGTTTCAATGGTACATGCTGCATTAGGTTAAACAGTCATTTGGTACAGCACTTCTGTAGGGGTTGGCAGTGTATGTTTACTGGCTTTTGGGCCACTTGTGCAGACGCCAAATCCCCCCCTCCCCTGTGTTCTCTTAAAAAAAAAAAAAAAAAAAAAACTTTGGACTCAGAAAAACGGAAAAATGGTTTTACGTTTCCAATTTTCCAGTTTTTTTTTTTAATTCACAACTGCAACATCCTAAAATGCAATTCTGGAGCAAAATGCAAAAATGCAAAGTGGGTTGAAGATTCCAGATTCTACTATCTGACTGGAAGAATCACGTTTAAAAACTGAAATCTGAAAGTGATGCAGGCGTGCATGAGTAAACAGCTTTTTTTTTGCAGTTTTTGGCCATTTCAGTGACAGGCTCCTTCCTATCAACTGGAAGAATGTTCTGGGCGAATGAAGCAAGCATCAGATAACATTTGTGGTGATGAAAGAGAACATCAGCATCCACTCAGGCGAACGAGCGCACTTCAGGACTGTAATGAGGGCTGGCTTTTCACTCACTACCTGCTGTGTAAGTGCTAACAGCCTAAGTGCTGCTGGCCCAGACTAAAGTCAGCGCTGCCGTGTGTCCATCACCACATTCCAGCTACACTCCCAGCCTTTGCCCACTGCAGACACTCCTGCAACACACTGTGTTAACTCATTACTGAGCTCACAGGGATCAGGGCAGGGATGTTGGATGACCATTTAACCCTTTCACCCTTTCGCACGTATGGTCACACCGGTGTGGTTAGCCCTTTTGTGCGTACAGTGAAACCGGTGTGATTAAAACACTAGATTGGAAAAAAAAAGTCTAGCTAATGTTCGCTTTGAGGAAGCAGTGATTTAATGTTAAAAAAGTATGGCAAATGCAGCGGCAAAAACTATGAGAAGCGTAATAACGTTAATGAAAACATAAACCATGTGATGTCACAGGCGCGCTACATAGCATAAAATAAGTCATGTGCGAAAGGGTTAATTTCAATTCAATTGATAAAGAAAGGATTGTATAGTGCAGACATGACTCCATAACCTAGTCTGTCTTTCTTACTCATGACAAACTCCACGCTCTGCTAATTCAGCCATAGTGCCCCCTGCTTGAATGTGGTTACAGTCACTGTTGCTCTAAACACATAGGCTGTGTTTATTTAATGAGCCCCCCTTTCCCATAACCCCTTGTTCCCATACAATCTATTCCATGCTCGATCTAAAACTTTAATGACGTGCATTCCTGGCAAATACAGGACTCACACCAAAAACAAAGACCTACCCCTATGCCCTCATCTGAAAAGGAGGCGAGAGTCCTTCTGGGGTCCATCTCTTGGGTCCCCTGCTAGTGGTAGCAGCGTCATGACTGGCAGGTGTCCTGGTTGGTGCCCTGGTGAGTTTGTTCATCTTCACCAGCTGAATCCTCTTTTGCCAATCCCTCATCCATCATAGAGCCAGCCCTCTCTGCATCCCTGGCTCCTGTGGAGAGCCAACCCTCTCTGTGTCCCTGGCTCCTGTGCTGAGCTCACCTCTCTGTGTCCCTGGTTCCTGTGCTGGGCCCACCCTCTCCGCATCTCTGGCTCCTGAGGAGAGCCCACCCTCCGTGTCCCTGGCTCCTGTGCTGAGCTCACCTCTCTGTGTCCCTGGCTCCTGTGGAGAGCCCACCCTCTCCATGTCCCTGGCTCCTGTGGAGAGCCCACCCTCTCTGTGTCCCTGGCTCCTGTGCTGAGCTCACCTCTGTGTCCCTGGCTCCTGTGCTGAGCTCACCTCTCTGCATCCTTGGCTCCCACACCGAGCACTCACCGCTGCATGGACACCCACACCATGTCCTTCCTTCAGGGCACTTGTTCCCTTTGCTCTACGCCAAAGTGGGGTTTAAACACACAGGGCCAGTGCAGGCCAGCAGGTCCACACTCTTCCACATGGGAAAGCGAACCTAGCAGGTGTGTCTCATCCCGTTACACCTCATCACCCTGTTCCTCTCTGCCCACTTCTCCTATTCCCTGGTAATCCTCCATCAGGACCTGTGCATCAACAAAAATTATTTTCCACATATGTGTTTACAAAGGACCGATGATTAAGCTTGTTTAAAAGCAGCCCGCTGTATCAATTCAAAAATATACACAACCAGAATAAATATGGAAAACATGAGGGGCACCAACTCACGATGCCACAGGCTCAAAATTATACTGTTATAGGTTACATATTGCTTCCAGAGTGTTTCAAAACTCAACAGGAAAGCAAAGTTAGACAACCAGTCTTGAGACCGTGGGCAGGGGGCTAGCTGGCTTGTGGGTGGAAGGGGGGGGGTTGGGATGGGGTTGGGGGGCACTAGTGTTGGGTGCTGGAGAATGTTCTGTTCATACTTTGTATGTGCTCTTTTCCCACATTTGTCAAGAGTTTTATTGGCCATCTTGAACCAGCTAAAATTTAGAAAAATAAACAGTGTGAAAATCTAATTAATACCAGATGGAAGTTCTTCTTAGCCTGGACTTTGTTGCAGCGCCTGGTTGGACGGTTGTCCTTCTCAAAATCAAAACAATTGTGATGGCTGAAAACATTCTGGGTCATCGCTTACAGTGCATCAAAACGTATGACCAAACAGGCGATGATTTATTGTTTTAGAGGTCCAAGTAACAGTGAAAAATACTGGGCTTAACAAAAGCCATCATTTGGTTTCATTTGGAAGTATAATAAATCCATGTTAATAAATCCAATGCTGTAAGCTGGGCATCAGAATACAGACAATGGGATCATAAGTGGTAAAATAAATGCAGGCAGGCAATCTCTTGTGAGCTGCGACTGACTGTTCAGCACTGCAAGGACTGCTGTGTGGCATAACACTAAGGAACAGAGCTTGCAACCCAACACTGGCCAGTTTAATTCCCTACTGCCACACTTCTGTTGTACCACTGAACAAGGTATTTCACCCAAATTCTTTCATTAAACATCCTGGTGGGTGTCTGTTAAGATGATCCATCTGTTTGTACCAGAGGTGTCATACTTGGACAATACTGTATCTGAAGACTTCAACTCCAAAAGACCTTGAGTCTTGAGTTCTCGGTCAACGTGAATAGATTACCATCAGGGTCACGCTTTATTTGAACGTGTCAGGTACATAACATTCCTTGTCATGGAGGTGACAACATGAGAATGATGTCATTGACAATGCATGCCATGCACCGAGGGTCACTGAGATTCAGACTGGAAACATTCCGAGTGTGCTAGCATCTCATTGAACCTAAACTAATTACTACAGCTCCATAAGCCGTTTCGTATTAAGAAAGACACCAGAGAAAGTCAGTTATGCTCTTTCACCATTACTGTCACCTGGTTCTTGGAAATGATCCAGTTATAGGTCGTGTTTTAGATCTGAGCAGATTCTGTGTAACCCATCACTGAATTACCTGTCTGCACCTGTGTCCTTGTTCTTGCAGCTTGTATTAGTGCTATAGGTGTCGCACAATGAGGGAACCGCTAGTGGCTCTGGATGAAAGTGCCAGATAAATATAAGATTAATACTGAATTTCATGCCAGTTTTCATATTAGGGTTAATGTTAAGGTTGCATCATAACAGGGTACTGTCATGTCAATGTCGTATGTCGATAACGATACTGATAGTAGTACTTGTCATTTCATCATAACAATGATCACCATGACGAAATCTTCCCAGTGTTAACTGTGTGGCCTTAATGTGCATAGCTCAAGTGGCCATTTCACAGAGAAACGCAATTCAGTCTGTGTTTACATTAAAGCGTGTACTGCATGTGTCATTCAGTTTTCGCCATCACTATTTGCCTTAGTAATTTTCCTTGCAATGTCAGCATTTCACAGTGAATGAAATGGCAAGGCTGGCTGAGACAACAGGGGGCACTTGCTTCCCTCCACATGGTGGCTCTTGCACCGAAGCCTATGTATTCAGGTACAGGATAAGACTGATATTTGGTGGTGGCACTTTAGGCTGACAGCATGTTTTCCCCAGTTTGCTGGCAACACGTGACATGACTGACAGGGAATGGCGTAGACCCCACCCTGGCTATCAGGTGCCATTAAAGTCACATTGCCTTGAGCCTGACCTCACCCTAAAACAATCCTCAATTAATCATTAAGACGCAGATATAAAATCCATGCTGTACTCAGGGCTTTGTGGTTTGCGTATATACAACTGTTGGTTGACAGCGCTGAGGCGAAGAATTAGGATTTAAGTTCCTGTACAGTGCAGTACATCTGGTGGATGATTTTTTTTTTCCTGTCTCCTTCACTTTCCAATGTGTTGTTCATCTGTGGAAGAGCGGAGTCAACTGTCAGACCTCATATGATAGAACAGTAACCAGTGGCAGGGACCCTATTGCTCTGATTAATATTAGTATCTTTTAGTAATGCTGCTTTGGCCTGGATCTTCTCCGAAGGCTGGGCAGCCCTGAGCAAGCTTTGTATTGTTTGGTAGCATCTTGAACCTGTTCTGACTACGCCAAAATCAACAAGACTGACAGATTTGTTCTTGGCATGTGGGACTTTCCAGAAAAGGTAAACTTAACATCATTCTGGGAACAAAAGTTAATTCCCTAAAGCTTAGCATAAAAAACAGACAATGGTTTGCCTGGATAAGAGACACTGATTTATCCAAACACGATGCGTCTGCAAGCAATTTGTTATGCAGCAGGAACACTGAAAATAATAATAGGAGGATGGCATTTGGGGCAGATTGCTGCTTTGGGTGAAGGCAACAATTACAGAGAGACATGGGAATGTTGTAATTCAACAGCATAGCCAAACCCACAGAAACACATACACTGCTTGCCTCACAGTACACCACAGACCTTATCAATTTCTCTCAAAAGCTTGTGTCACAGTACACAAGCCCCCTCTGAATGCCTTCTTTGCGGTCTACAGAAATTAAAAGTTCAGCATAGTCCCCCGTGAAAATGAAGAACGTATAGTATTTCAGTGAGGGAGGAAAAGCACAGAACAGTGTGGGTAAAAAAAAAACGCACCAGTCGTGGAGGGGAGAAGACTCAACCTTGACCTGCCCCTTTGCGATATTGTAACACTGCAAAACACTCAGGCCGCTGCAGCTCCGCCTCCTCTAAAGACTTCCAGGTGCGCCTCTGAAGACTACGTGAGACGCAGCATTTGCCAGGGAACAGAGTTCAGACGGAAAAGAAAACCGAGCATGACCAGCACGGTGGAGCGGACTGTACAGTCCAGCACATGAGGAGACGGCACAAAGACGGAGCATGTGTCCTTCCTGCTTTCAGGGGTGGAAGGAATGGGGGACTGAAAAAATATACTACTGTCACAGAGTGACACAAACATGTCGGCCTGGATTCTCCCTCTGTTTGTTTTGCTCCGCGTTACTGGGGAGGTTCTGACTCACTTGGTCTCTTTATTATTACATTCTTGCTTGTTATCGTACGTGATACGTTTACCATGTCGGATTTTCCCCTCCGTGGCTGTAGACCTACCGTCTGGCTTCTTCTGCAGAAATGGTGGCCAGTCGCATGCTTAAACGAGGAGTCTGAGATTTTACCACTGAGCTGATCATTGCTCTCACCCTGTTAGTTTTTCACATGATTGACAAGCATGCTGATTGGCTGACTGTTCTATAGCCCTTTGCAGGTGCTTCCATTTCTCCTCTCTCTCTCATGTAATAGCATTCTTCCTCATGTTTAATTAAAGCATTTAAGTGACAAGGGCTCGGTTTTGGAAACTCAATTTCAAGGTTTCAAAAACACTGAACTTAAAGAGGTAAACTGCCTATCACACAAGTTTTGCAACAAAACTGTTAGCAAACAAATTCATCTTGTAAAATCCTTTCATTTTCAGGAGCATTTAAGCATAGACCATGCATGGATTAACTGATCTGTCTGTTGTTCATGATGCTATCACTGTAGGCACAGACTGGTGAGCTCAGCTATGAGTGTGGTCAAATAAAGACTTGATATGTGAAAATGGCACACAGCTTTGTGACAAAGAAAAAGAATGCTAACAAAAAATAACAGAATGAAGAGTCACTCTTAAATGGTAAGGATTATCCAGTCAGTGAAACACTGAATTAAAACAAACTAATTAATATGGGAGAGAAATGATCACTTTAAAGATGAGGTTCCTGCTTCCTCCAAACTAAGCTCCTGATCTGTCAGTGTAGGCACTTTATCATACTACATTGCACTCTCAAAGACCTGAAGCAACAGCATTTTCTTCAAATCATGTTTTACTACAAGCTGTACCTGTGGCCATCCATGATTACATCAATCTACCAGATTTTGTATTTGTGCCTTTTCATTTACTCTATGGCAAATTACAGTGCTGTAGTGCCAGAGCAAATGACTGAGAAACATATCCAAGCGAGCAGCCTTCCCTGTGCCTGTTTACAATGATGCAGCCCTCAGCGCTTCTGCATCTGAACAAAGACACCTCTCCCTCACAAACACACTCAGCTGTCACACGATATATTGCACACATCTTTTTGGAAATCAGTTCAGGTACACTTGGGAAACCATAGTTCTCTGCTGATCTAAATGGCTGGAACTACTATACAGACCAGGGTGTCTATTAGAAGACCTTGAAAATAAAGTTTTTTTGCTTTGATGTCTGCACTTGAGGAGCATACCATTATGTTTCTGATGTATGTGCTATATTACTATAGCAAATGATACTGTAATATGCTAACAGTATTTTAGTCTATTTGATAGTACTGTATAGTGCATTGTGAGTTGTATTACTCAGTGCATAGTCTTTTCAGTATACTAAATTTCTTGGACACACACTGTATACACTGTATTTGGATTATATTGTCAAGATGCCACAAAAAATGCACCAGAACATCATACATGTAATCTCTGAATTAACCCAGCCAAATCCCATCTGAGATCTGGCTGAATCTGTGACCATTTTTTAAAACGGAATCCAGACCATTATGAACGACACACTGCCAATGCTAAAATTCCATCAATCAGTCCTGAAGATTCATTCCGCTTCATTGTGTTGCTGCTTGTGATGTCAGCAGAGAGTCTCACGCGAACAGCATGGAGCTTTGCGTGTATCAACGGAATCCCCCCAACTCTTCCTTTAAGGTGGCCACGCCTGTCTGTGTCTGCGCAGGTAACTCACCTCGCAAAAGCCTGGCTGAGTAACCGATGATGGGGCGTTCCCCTGTGTTAAAGTCTGGCCAAGGAAACCGCAACACGACCCAACCCGAGGCCGTTTCCCGGTGACGAGAGGGAGGCTCCCTGTTTCTCGGCAGCTGACGACCCACATGTGTGTCAGAGGGACTCCTCCTAAAAACCCAGCCTTCATCAATCCCCGTCACCTGAACAAAGAATGTACAGTCACAGGGCATTCCAGGCCCTGCGGGGATGGAAAATGAGCTCCGTATCTTAGCAAACCCCTTAGGGCGCTCTTTCTCCACTGCGTTTGGAGACCGCCATGGTAGAATAATAAAAAAAAAAAAACTATTGTCATGCTGTGCGCAGAATGATTTTCTACCTGACAGGACTAGTGATGGATACACCTGACTCACGGAAAATTCAAGGGAAAAAAAACATGTTGGATTTTACCTGGAGCACATTCAGATTAAGTCTGTTTGCGAACACTTAACATTTCTGTAGTTCATTGATTTGAGATGCCTGACTGAAAATCTGGCTGGGCTTTTGAAACAGGAACCTCTGTAGCTTGATGTAGATGCAGGCTGAAGTTATTTCACCACAGTAGGGTGAACAGTCTCTCTGACATCCTATTTGAAAAAAGAAATATTTGCACTTTGAAGTGCCTTCAAAAAGTGCCTTGTCAGCTTTGTCAAATTGTTTATTACCTATCAAATGCATGAGCAATTTCCAGCCTATTAACTTGCAGTATATTTGCAGATCCTACTTTTGCCAAATACTGTATGCTAAATATGTCAGCTCCATTTCCTGCAGACCCACTGTTCTTGTACGCTGAAATATACAGGTGGAAGTATTTAGCTTCACACCTCTGAGCTTTTAGCAGGAAAAAAATACATACTGAGTCATTTCATATAAATGTTTTAAAACATCAACTGCTTTAAAAAGAAAAAGAACATGTTCTTAATCAGAGACCTTACAATAAAAACACAGACTGCACGGTCTGCTACTGGAAAGAGACATTCTTATGCACTATACGTCTGATTTAATATACCGTAAGACATACTTCAATGCACAGGCAACAGAAGGAAAAGTTATGACCGCATTGAACAAGGGCAAAGTTCACATTTGAATGAGGCTGTGTGTGTGTGTGTGTGTGTGTGTGTGTGTGTGTGTGTGTGTGTGTTGAATTTGAAGTGTCGGAATAAGACAGCAAGGTCAAGCTGCTGACACAGAAATGAGCCTCGACTCCTCTTCTGACCACTGTCTGGGACTGACTGACACGCCTAGTAACGCGCACTAACACTCATGGGAACACTGCTTTTTTAGGAATACACAGTCTCCTTCCTTCCCTCACTGGGCTTGGAGAAATAAGAAATGGACAGATACTATTCAGTGGCTACTCTGCAGGCTTTTTATCCCCCTAGTGGTAAAACATTGTAACTGCCTTTACTTTGGTGGGGAGCTGCTTGGTGAGTGAATGAATGAGTGTGTGTGTGTGTGTGTGTGTGTGTGTGTGTGAGGGAGGGAGGGACGTGGCTGTTTCCGAGGTCACTTGCTCCAGGCTCAACTAAAAAATGCATTCAAGTGCTGTGGGAATGAGATGAGTATGGCAACATGAAGCCAGAGAACTTTAACTACTGTTTAAAAGAAGAACAATGGTGATAAGAATGATAACAATTACAGTAACATAAAACAAAAAACAAAATTGCCAACAATATTTTGCACATGAACGGGACAACTGGCAGTTTGCATACTGTGTGCATACTGTCAGTTCTGACTGGGGCATAAAAGAATTTGATTAAAATAAAATTATTAAAATAAACTAACTAAATGTACAGTGTTACGTCCCAGATGTGTAATGGGGACGGCATCTTTAAATTGTGACGCTCCGTCTCTGGTTTGCCGGGCCGGAACGAGGAGGCGGGACGCAGCGCAGCGGGATACCTGCGTCAGGAGAGTAGCGGGAGAGGAGAGGGAGGAAAGCCAAGAAGCAGGCGGCCCTGACCCCGCAAACGCACAGGGCGCAACATGTAACAACAGTTATTTCAAAAAGTACATATACTGTCAGTTCTTAAAATTATATTTTCAAAGAGTCCATAGAGGCAGAGTCTGAAAAGCACTGAAAATGCATCTTTGTATTACATTGTGGGTTGGAACACACCCAGCCCTGGTATTTCTAACCCAGAACTAGTAAACCGTTCTTACAGTAAGTATCTCACCTATAACATAATTACATTTGCTCTGATGGTGACAGCATCATCATTGCCGTGCTCAGCAAATAATTTTTTGATAACAGCTCCAAAGTATGTGTTGAGTGATAACAGTTTCAAAGCATGTGTGGAGTGACACAAATTCACATAACACTTTCTTCACTGCTTGTAAAAGAGTTAGGCAGCGCGGTATCAGATATCGTATCAGGCAACGATAAATAACGCATTAGAATATAATAACTATATATATAATATAATATAATAACCAGAAGTATAATGGTGCTGAGAAAAGCATTCATGACCTGCAAGTGGGGGGGGGTTTGAGGCTCGACATGTGTCTAATTCCAGGCACTGTCCTGACCACATTACAATCATATGATATGATTTAAGTTGATTGGCAGCATCAGACGGTTTCCCGTTTCGTGTCTGAGGTAAGCTTTCACAGGGGAGAGGTCTCTTCCTAAACCCACAGAACTTTCGCCCAAGACTAGCAGCCCCGCTTCTGCTTAAGTGCCGAAAGGAAAATATGCAGGCTTGAATGTTCCATTTGGAAATGAAATCATTTTCAAAAACACCTCGTTGCTTGGATACCTGGGTAGGGGTAGCCCGTTATCTCCATTTGGTCCAAGAAAAAAAATAAGATACTCCACATCATTTTATGATTATTTATAGTAAACTGCCTTTTCCGTAACCACAGGAGTGATATTGATACATGCACATGTTATATTAATTTCAACACAGCAACCATCTCCTCTCAGCATTCTGCCACTGAGATGAACACTCGTCCAAAGGGAATCCACATACAGCATTGTACAGCATATTTTATCAGACCAATGTGTGCCGGAAAGCCATGATAAGAACATAATCCCTATGTAGCACACAATAAAATACTGTAGACTTAACTGTATGTGATTTATTATTTGAGAAAATGTTGTATTATTAATTTGTAACACTGTCATTGTGATTTGCTGCAGCAATTTTAATTATTAAGAATGAGCTTGCCCATAATCCATTTTTGAGAAGTGACGCACTCTGAGGGCAAAGAGATGTGTTTTCATTTATTTACATTAATATGTTTTAATGGAATTGACTTTGACAGGTGAGTTGAGTGAGACCATGAATATGGGAACATGCCAGTGTCTGTGCCATTTGAACTGAAGAGAAAAAAAAATAATATAAGAAGAAATTCTGAAATCAATGTAACTTGCTCTTTGTTGAACCCCTTCTTCTGAATATGATCTGGAAAAGTTAATATGCTCCCCCAGAAGGAAAGTTTACAATAGCATCATGTTTTAATTGAATTTCTTGTCTTTGTTTTGGCTTGTGTTAACCCCACTTAAAATAACATTTTGTGTATTCATTATTAATCATTATGACACTGTATTAATCATTGGGGCTCGAATACCAGGACATAAATTCATTAGTGAGTCAGATAACAGGAGCTTTGATTCTGCCCACCAACATCCAATGGGGAATCCCCAAGTACATATCAGGCACCAAGCCCTATTTCCAAGGAGACCGTTGAAGACACTTGCCCAGAAATCCAGGTGTTAGCCTTCTGCTGTCTGCATATGCTACCAAGGAGAGTTGGAATGCTTCTGCGTATCAGTGGGAGGATGCAGTGGTGGAATTTATTTGCTACCAGTAATATTAAGGGAAAAGTTTCTGAGAGCAGGCAGAGGACTAGCTTGTGTGAGCACACAGATTTTTAGGGAGGGATATCACCACATAGCATATTTTAAGTCATTATTCATTGATTCATTAATTAAAATAAAGAAAAGGGTACAGATTAATTCTCAGCTCAGATCTCCCCAGTCCAACAAAAGGAAATGATGTCAATGAAGCATCAGCCTCCTTCATTTACAGTTACATAACTCCACTTTTAGAGGCACCATCTTCCTGATCATAACTATTCGTAAGATTGCGTGGACTGTGTTTGTAAATGCTGTCTGTGAGTACACTGTGGCGCTTTATTGGGTTTAAGTGTGAACTGAAAGCAGTGCGAATGAAGCATACGGGGAGTAAAGTATCCAGTTAAACACACTGTCATGGCATGCCATCTACAGGTGCTGATCCTCACGTTACGCTCTGCAAATGTTCCCTTGCAGAGGTCCTGGCCATCCCATGCGGAGGGTTAACAGTTATGCAATGTAAAATATGAGAGGAATTCCTACTCTAATAGTTGATAAACTGCTGTCTTTTCCCAAAACCCATGATAAGTGTATGGAGGGTGGTGGGGGACGACACACCTCCTAGTGAATCCTCTAAATGAGAAATGCGCAAAAAACGTGCACATGTTGACTCCTGCATTTTTTTATTTGTACTCATGGTCAGTGGAATTTCTTGGTCAATGTGTCCTTACTGCCACTGATATGGAGAAAAGCTTTCTAACTTAGGGCTGTTAGAGTTGGGCAGTTAGAGTAGTTTGGGTGATAAATGATGATGATAAAGCTGTCAATAGACTCTACTTTCATTACTTTCAAAGCTCCTCCCCTTTCCTCTTTCCCAACATTTATATTTTATGTGCATATATGTATAAGTAAAAACATTGCGTATGTATTAACTGCCAAGTTAATAACCCCCTGAGACATTCGAGTTCTGTTCCATTCAATGATGTGTTTCAAGACATTCAAAAACAACAGTGGGCACTTTCCATTACAGTATTGCATTGCACACCCATCTCAGAAAAGACCTATCGAAGCATACTGAGAAACCCCAAATTGTGCATAAATATGTATGGCCAGCTTTTTTTGGTTAAACAAATCTATTTGGTGTAATACGATCATATGAATTTTGAAAGCTCAAAAACGTACACTGCATATGCACAGGTCACCCCATTTTCCAAACAGAAAAGACACATAACAGCCTTTGAGCTTTCGCAAATGACAAACTGCAGTCTGTGAAGTAATCACACAGAGACATATCCTCTATTATCAATTGTACAGACATATAATTATAACATTCCCTGCATATGACAAAAATTTAGGAATATAGACCCAAGCTGAAAGGCACCATCCTAAAAAAAACAGTAACCAAGATGTGCTCATACCATTAGCTAAAAAAAGATTGTTATGGTTAAACTGTACATCAGACCCCCATTTCCCAATTTCACTTAGGCACTGACTGATTTCATACACACACAAAGGAAGTATATATATACAATGCACATGCCTCTGTTGTAAATTATCTGCTCATTAGTGAGATCATTAGTGTGGTAATGTTTCCTGATGTTACCCATAATCCTTAAAAAAAATCAGGATTACAGCACAGTGACTGTTTTCTTTGCTCCTGAAAAAGGCTTTCTGTTCACACATTTGTCTTTATTTTTCCAACATAATACATCCTTGATGTTGAGAATCATAAACCTCCCAAAACATCCTTTTAATGAGATTTGGATCAAAGATGTAACCAGCAGTGTTCAACAACCTATTATAAAATTAAGTAAAAGTTCAATTGTAACAGTGGAACAGGACTGTAGCCTTAATTTTCACAACAATGCACAACATATAATAATAACTTCTGCGAAACTGTATTACCGATATCAGAGTTTGGTGGTTGCTAGCACCAACTTACTGAGTAAGCACTGGAAAAGGTGAGACTGCATTGTTTCTCAACGTGAAAAGACAAACAGCAGTAAACTGGGTCTGAGTCACAGTCCTGTCATGACGAGTCACAATCGTCTGTGAGGGCTCTTTATTAGAGCGTGACTCGAAGAGATGGCACCACCTCAAACGAGACTACACGCTTGAAATTTTAAACCGTTGAAAACACATACTCTTCTGACATTTTCCATACCCCTGGAAATAATTCCCCTCTCCTTCCAGTCAGTCTGAGATGCCAATAAGGTCTTCGTTTTTCCCCTCATTTTCACTTTGAAGCCCACTACTTACAGAAAGCTACACTGGAGAGCACGGCTGATGTCATCGTCCTCAGAATGATACTACAGGCTGTCAGGGTCAATGTTTCCAGAGATGAATAATTGTGTCTTTTGTACAGAAATTGCTATCAGGAGGCTGTAATACTGTGAAAGCACGTAACAGTGTGTTTCATATTTGAATTCTATGATCTAACCAGGAAAATCTGAACCTCGCAATCTGCATCCCATTGTTGTTGTGTTTTTGCTTTTTTTTTGTTATTAAATAGTTCCCCTTATCAAATTAATTTGACATCCTGAGGGGGAGCTTGCATGGGACCGACTCAAATTCTTACTGAAACGACTGAAATCAATTAAAGACTCAAACACACATCCTGCATTGTGTTTTGTTGACTTGTGCTTACTGCTTATCGTTGTATTATACATATTGTTGACTTTTTTGGGAAAGTGTGCAAATTATGTAACAGTGAGATGCGGAGCTCGGGCTTAACCGTAAAACTCTCAAAGGTCTTATATTCCTGCGTCAGAGTCAAGTGAACCCACATCCTTCCACATCCATACCGTGCTGAGTATATTATTGTGACAGGCATTGTCAAATCTAGTTTGAGTTGACATGTGCTGTTGTTAGAACCACCATGTTGTTCATTGACCCAGAGTTTAAGAAGAGCATGAGGGGCTTTCCATTTTGCTGAACCACTTATCAACACTTGCTCATTTGTGGAAGCAGAGTCACTTCATTCCCAATTTCCTTTGGACAGGAGAGTTGTTTATAATGCACTGTGCTGCTCCCATGGTTGAACCATCAGCGGCAGGGGCATGCAGAAGAATATTAACATTGTAATATTCATACTGGTCTACAGTGCTGTCCCATTCAGGTGACCTGGTATGGTGTATTCATTACTAACAAAGCAAGCAGCTGCATCCACCTTGCCTGTGGGAGAATGTTCTTGCTCCTTTCAGGCCAACATAAGCCTGCTGACATATATGAAATGCTATTGTTATTGCGAACTGAACATGCTGCATCTTGTCAGTTTTTTTTTTTTTTTTTTTTTTTTTAAACGATGGGAGAGTAAGAGTAAGGCTTCCTGAATCCCAAAAGACGTGTACCAATCACATGCCATCAACATCTTACTGATTTGAACCCATCCTGGTGTGTTTTCTATGAAAAGCAAAATCTTTTGATTGATTTGGCACTTTAGCTTAGCGGTAAGCAAAAGACTTCTGTTTCAATTATTGCTGTCAGAGTCAGAGAATGAAGGTTGCTCCACAAAAGGTCACTAAAGGTCGCTCCACATTATGGGGGTTCATGAAGCCTCACTTTCCCAACACTGTTCTTATGGCCTTCTCCGTTTGTCGTGGGGACAGAATACAAGAGTCAGATCTCGGACTAAAAAAGAACACAGCACTGCTAACAACAGGTTAGCATGTAACCAAAGATCATCCTCAGACCACAGCTGCACCTCACTTACTGTAGGCTACTTCTTGGGTAGTCTTCCATGTCATTCACATGCTAACGTGATAACCATACCTTGCCAAACAATCTGTTTTGGTTTTGGAGGCATTTTGTTAAACTCTTTGTATCCTTCCCTCTGGAGTTTGGGACTACAGGCCAGATGTAAATAAAATTCTTCCAATTCCACAACCTAACTACTCCCATATCGCTGAGTGCTGTGCAAGTACCACATGGCGTTAAAGACAAAGCCAGAGAAAAATAATAAAACTACATTTTTTTCTCCCACCACCAAACTGTCCCTCTTCCTCCATTTCCATAAAGCTGCTCAAGCTGAAACTATTGCTACAATTAAGACCTTTTAATTGGTTTAGTTTGTCCTGCGTTCTTGCAAAGCAATTTCCAGACAATTACACCCACGTCCAAATCGCTCTTGTTTCAATACTTCTGATTGCTGTACAACATCAACGCAGCAGTGACAAAAACAGAGGCCCTTGTGCATATTAGCAGCAGCCCGTGGGCTATAAATTGGCGAGACCTTTATTTGATAATCATCCTAAACCTGTTTTCGATTTTTCGCACGATTAACGAGCATGCCAGTTTAAATAAGGCTAAGCCATTGGCAGCCGATTCCTTTTGACTTGATTGCATCTCGTGTGGTTGCTCTGCCTTTTGCCTGTCTGTGATTCACATGAAATTGTTTTTGACAACAGTTCAGTTTTATGTTAAAAAAATCATCTCTGAGCTCTTTGCAGTAATCATAATTATTTAATGTGCGCAAAGGTAATGTTACCACATTAGACAGAATTAAAAATGATCTGGCTGCGGATGGGTGACCCTGTCGAAAATTGGCGAGTTTGCAGATCACGTAAAAATAACTTCAGGACTATTATGAATTAAATGTAATTTATCTGTATTCCCTATCTGAGGCTCACTGGCTGTCACAGACACAGGTTTTCAACATATGCGGAATTTTACAAACAGCAACTGATGAAATAATTTAGCATCATAAGGACAAGATGATTATACTTGGCTGCATAAAATCGATTTGAGAAATTTTATCACCAAAGGTGATGATAGAGGAAGTGGTGCCATTTGTGTGTTTATTTATGATGAACGCTTTGTGTTCTCCTTGTTGGAGGGGAGGGGGGAGTCTCATCATTGGCACGCTTGATTTGACAAATGTTCTAGTCATTGGATTAACCCCAATTTTTTAAAGTTTTTAAAGTTTTTTTTTTTCTTCTGGTAATGTGAGAACACAGAAGTGATGGGCCTGTAAAATGATTTGGGATGAGCGCCTAATCTTCCACAACATCTTTCAAGTATTATAGAAGTATGAAATGGGCCCCTTTCACAGATTAGACATGATGTTCCAGCACCTTCTAAAATAGAACGTTGTAACACACAACAAACATATGCCAGCTGCTGTCAGACTGAAAGTGAAACATCTTACAGTAATTGTATTGGTGGGTACCCTGTGGGGGGAAAAAAGTTCAGATTGTTTAGTGTGCTGCTGCCAAGTGTCTGTTGGTCTTCCATTTATACCTGACTCAGACACAAAGCCCCAGGTCACTGAATTTCTTCTCTGAAGAGCAGGATTAGCAAGTAAAGAAAAATAAATAAATAATGGTGCAGAAAACTACTGTATCAACCAGTCACTATTATTGTTTTAGCCTTACCCAAAATGTACTTCCAGAGGTAAACATCCCTAGAAAATGCCTGAAGGTATATTGCAGAAAGTAAACTTTACATTACATTATGTTACGTTATTTAGCAGATGCTCTTAGCCGGAGTAACTTCCAAATAAGAGTAGTTATAGAAAAGTACTACAAGAGGTCAGTAAGATACTGAGTTAATTGCTAAACTAGTGTAGAGTGCTTTTTTCAATAGAAAATAGGGAAAGATGGGATAGATAGAGAGGAAGGCAGACTAGAGATAAAGCTCTTGAAGAGATGAGTTTTCAGCTTTCTCTTGAAGGCACCCAGGGAGTCTGTTCTACGAGTCTCAGCAGGATCTTTAATATGATTGAGAGTTTATTTTGATTGTGCAATGTTTTCTTTAATGGTAATTTCTTGATTTCAAATGACTACTCAATCTGCTAGCCTGAAAAGTGCTAAACATCTTATAACTCAGTGTTTGCCCTCCTTTGGGAAGGATTTAATTATACTCATTAACACAGACTCATGTGTCCGTAGGATGTCACTTGCCATGGGGCTTTGCTTTTGTATTGACACAGAATCCTTGGCCATGGTTGAACAGCACTTGATTTTGCCTCATGGAGCTTACTGAAGACAATCTAAAGGCACAACATCTGTGGCTGTGCTCTACAGAAGGTGTTCCAACAAAAAATCACTATGAGGTCCAGCAAGGCAGACCACTTCAGAAATGAGTTGTGAGTTTGCAGGTGTATCTGACTTGATAATAAAACTGAACAGTGTTATGATTACAGAGCAACCTTATCCTCAATGCAAGTGTTAGTAATGAAAATTAACATTTATTTAAACCTCATACAGTATAATACAGTATAACTCCATATAATCTCTCCCACCACATCTCCCAAAAAATGTCCCTACCAAATGGAATTTCTAAATCACATATGCTTTGAATCTATGGACCTGATAGTCCCTCACATGTGGATGAGCGCAAAAACGTTGGACTGCCCAGAAAGAATGTGAAACGCTCCGTAACGAAGCCAATCCCATTCCTCGGTTTATGGGCTGTCTGTAATTCTGTGAGCAATTTGGGCTGCAATTGTTCAAACACAGACCCTGCATCTGGCCCGGCCATCTCACAGCATCTGCCGTAATGAGCTAAATTGCCCCCCGGGGCAAATCTCAAGGCTTCCTTGGGGTGATAATTCCAGTGTTTCTTTCCATGTTTAGACTAAGTCACCCCCTCCCCCGCCTTGTGACATGGTGCCAGATGTGGCGGCCATTTTGGGTGGGGATTGGATGTGGCACAGACAACGAAAGAACAGTGATTTCGACAGTGGTTGTTTTATCCCCCTCATGGGGTAAAACAAAACTGAGGAAACAAAGTAAATACTCAAATACAAGTTAAACCTAAAATACCCCCTTTTAGGTTAACATGAAAGGACTCTTCCTGAAGAACCTGGAGAAGCTGGCAAGATGCTTCAACCTTAGTTGGTCACAGGATGTCCGTTTCCTGGACAGAGCACACACACTTTAAAGACCCTGCAGGTCTCTCCTATTAGACACAGCATCATCTGCCGTTATGGTAAGCCTGACAAAGGTGAAGCACCATACGCGGACTGATTATTGATCAATTTCAGTTGCACGTGTGCCTGCAGGACAGGCCTTCCAGTCTTTGGGAAACTGCATAAGTGAACAACAGTGGCCAGACTGCTGCTGAACCACCCCTGACATCACTCTCCCTCTTTCCCTTTGCATGCCACAGCTGAGCGCCATAGAATTATGAATCCATTGCTTTGGTCTGTTAGACTTTCATCCACCCACCACAATAACATAGGGACAGCTGGAAGAACCATGAGACTGTGACACAGCCCAATCGCAAAAAAAGCTTTATCCAGCTTCAGATCATTTAGAATAAAGTACCAGCAGGGTAAGAATGGAAAAAACCCATATCATATATGACACACAGCCAAGAATGATCACGGCTGGATTCCCCACCTTGTTACTGCTTTAATAACATAATAACAATAATAACATTAACATAAACATATCATAATAACATAAGTCTGAAAGACGACCACTGATACGGCCCACAGGATGTGAATGATACGAACCACAGGTCCAGGATTACTCACAGATTTATCCATCGACTGGAAACCTCATCAGCCCTTTGGTCGCCATGTGTGTGGATGGTTGAGTTCATTGGTGTGCATCAGGCATGTTGGCCACGTCAGTTGTGTTTTCAGCTGTAGCGCTACTCTGTGTAGGATTAAGGAACATGGTTGGAGGAATGGTTTGTAACATTGGCATTTAACAGGACCTAAATAGAGTCAATACAATCACAAATGTGTAACTCAATGCACCTGAGGACCAAAAGTCTGGTAAACACATATACGGTGTGATGTGTGGTAGTGTGTGTACTTGGCTTCCCTTAGTTTTCTAGGCTGTCTAGTTTCACGTTAGCACAAGTTAACTTGTGATAGTGCTTGAATGATTTTGTGCTCACACTCACTGACCTGGGACTGTTGTTAGCGTGGTCTGACAATGTTGCTCATTTAACTTGGATGGATACACTTCTGTTATCTTGAAGTGCTAGAAGTTGTTCTGGATAAGAACATCTGCTAAATGAATGTAATGTAAAGTAAACAGTGATATAGTGCACCCTGGCAAAACTCAAGGCCTCAATGTACAGTGTGTTTAGATTGGTGCAGGGAGGTATAACTAGTGTTATGCTTGTACTAGACTGCTTGATTGTTCCATAAGATTCATTGAAATTGTACAAACTCCCAACTGGTCTAGCCAAAATATGAGAATATAAGACAGAATATTATATTGCGTTGTCATTTAGCAGATGCTCTTATCCAGAGCAAATTACAAAGGTTACTGTTTTTTGTATATGTTATGCATTATATAGCTGGATATTTTACTGAGGCAACTGTCTGTTAAGTCCCTCACCCAAGGGTGCTACAGCAGTGCCCCAGGGGGAATCAAACCAGCAACCTTTCAGTTACAAGCCCTACTCCTTACCACTATGCTACACTGCTGTCCACAGATAACATCTGTGAAGGAGTTTCCCTGTCCCATCTGCTATTTGAATATCGGAGGACCACATATGGCAGAAAACTCATCTTAGATCCATTTCGTTGGCGCGGGCGCAAAGTTTGCGTTTCGATTGTCAGGGTAAGAATGTGATCCAGGTTCAGTGGCTTTGGTGCCCTCCCAGTGGATGCTGATTTGGCAGGGCTCTGATTTGCCCAGAGTGATTTAGCAGAGGACAGAGAACCTTCTCCCCATTCTCTTTCACAGAACCCACAGCAGCCTGGTCTAGTTCCCTGGATGCTCTGCAGTCCGAAGCAGTGCTATCCAGCCCCCCCAGTCTCTCCCACATTGCAAC
Source organism: Megalops atlanticus (assembly GCA_019176425.1). Taxonomy (NCBI): domain Eukaryota; kingdom Metazoa; phylum Chordata; class Actinopteri; order Elopiformes; family Megalopidae; genus Megalops; species Megalops atlanticus. The sequence continues at coordinate 5,052,345 of CM032887.1, forward strand.
TACATTGCAAACAGGCTGATTTGACTTGAAGATGGGAGGTGAATAATCTTCTCTGGGCTATAAGACCTAAGCCAGCTGCGCACTGGGAGGAATCCTCTTGTTCTCACTTTTCATTGTTCAAACAGAACCCTATTGATGACAAAATTGCAATCCGAAAAAACAAACACACTCAGCACAATGTCCTCCTAAATACTGTGCGCAGACAGTTGGTCAAGTTGGGAAGTTGCTCTAAAACAGTGGCAGTTCATGAGCTGGAATGACAAGAGGGTGGAATTTGACCTCTGAACTGGTCACTGCTCAAACAGTTTTTATTTGACCGTGTGGACAGATTTAGTCTGAATGGCCTCAACCAGAGCACACTGAAGACAAAGGATTCATTCATTTGCGCAGCTAATCTGAATGTGTAGTCAGCATACTAATGAAAATGCACAGATTTTCTTAATGCTGATTTGAATGACTTAACTAAACTTTGTTGCAACATGCACTCAATGGGATGAATTACATTACATTATTGGCAATTAGTACACACTCTTATCCAGAGCAACATACATAGGTTACAGTTTTTTACATGTTACCCTTTCATACAGCTGGATATTTATTATGGAAATTCTGGGTTAAGTAATTTGCCCAGGGGTTCAACAGCAGTGCCCTAGCAGGGAATCGAACTGGCAACCTTTCGGTTACGAGTCCTGCTCCTTACCACTATGCTACACTGTCTCTTGAAGTTTAAGTGTTGTCTTTGAAATGATAAAAAAGATTTCACAAAACTGAGCTTTCCCACTATCATGATCTAATTAAGAAAAACAGTATTACCTGCTAATGGGCACATATTGTGCAGTTGATGTGCACACTCGTTAATCAAGCAAAAAAAAAAAAAAAAAAAAAAGCTGAACAGGGTGAGCGAACAGCCACCAATCTAAAGCAAACTGACATCCAAATAAATAGCTCTGTATCCTCAACACTGCATTACTTTTAACAAATAAAACCAACGACTCTTATAATCTTACTTGCCAGCTTGGAATATGTTGTAAATCAATGTCTTCTGCTGAAACATTTCACTCAGTTCAATCTCAAATGATCATTTGGACTGGCAAACCTGATGATTTAAGTATCTTCTAGAAAAATTTGGAAAGCCAAATTAAGCAATCCAATACACTTTATTTATACTCCACATACAGTATTGTATTATTTTAGGCCCATATACGCGCTGTGGTTTTTCCAAGAATTTCCCAATGCCCGATCAAAATGATTTAGTCCAGTAAGAAACTTTGTGTGTATGAGTGCACGTTCCACAAAACCAGCAGAGGTATAACCACAATATGAACACCAATAGACCACAACAGCAACAGCACAATTAATAATGTTGATCATCGTTTCCTGTTTGCCTTTTTTCCCCCTCCCAGTCTGTTTGCTCCATCAATAAACCAGAACTTTACAACAGCTGTTAAGAGCTGTCCAAACAAATAAACCTCCCATTGCAGCTGCAGCAGGAGCAGTTGACCGAAGGCTGGCACCAGCACACTGCTTTAAGTGGCTGAGCTGTGTGAAGCCAATGCAGGACCACTGACCCCCACACTGAAAAGATTCGCCTTGTTCGCTCGTGCTGTTTTACAAGTGCATGGTTTAAATCAGACTGCTGATACTCTCTGCACAGAGACACCAGCAGAAGCCAGGTGCCACTACCGGCCGCTGCTGCTTCTCAGAGGGCTGGTTTATCTCGGGCTCTAATCAGAGTCATTTATGAGTTTACCATTTGAAATTAGCAGGCAGCTCCAGGTTTTCATTTTGCTTTAAATGGCCCAGAGTTTAACCTGTCAATATCTTTTTAGTGAGAGCTTTAGTTCAGAGCTTCCAAAACTGTAAAACGCAGTGTTGAACCCATATGGGTGCCAGACAGTCTTACTGGGACACACTTCAGACGGCTGTGCAAGTAGCATCAAACAAGGAATCCTACATCCTGCAGAACCCCTTGGAAAGGGCTGGAAAATGTATGCTACGAAATGAACTCAAGACCTATGCCCTGGATTCAATCAGCTTTAGTCTTTAAATGTGACCTACTAATATTAAATGCAAGTGTTAATCTTTCTCGGTGCGAGCGCAATTTGCTTGTTTGTCTGTGATGAAAAAACTAACACACTCAGCTGTTAAAAGTTAACTGTTAAAGTTAAGGACACATGTTGATTGAATCAAGGCCTGAATTTTCACCATGCGGACCGATTTGAGGACTGATAGTGTGTAACAGAGTGCAAGAATATCCTGGACAACCTTACACAGACAACCAAGATGGAGGAAAAGACATTTTACTCCTTTGTTTGCACTCACACCATGGACTCTACAAATAAGTAAGGGAACAGGCTAAAACATCTTAACATGCAGGGTGGCCAACTGGATGTTTAAGAATTTGGCACTTTTTGTCAATATGCACCTTTTAACAGCTAAAATAACTTAAATGTTTGTGGTTTGGGAGAACATGGCTTACCTGTTCACTCAATGGCACCAGCAGGACAGACTCCATCAGCCAAAGGACCTGAGGGCTGGGGGCTGATGGGATTTGTAGTGCTGGGAAGGCACCGGCAAATGGGGCTGAACAACATGGACTGTAACTGTAGGGGGGTTTCCTGTGTTTGCTTTTAAATCTTTTATAATTGATTTGTCTTGTGTATGAAAGAGGAAAAATACATACGAAACATTTTAAATATGGTAGAGAGATGCTGGTATGTCAATACCTATTGGTTTATTGCCTTTGTTCAGTTAATTGATTTATTTGATGCTTCTTTGTTTAGTCTAAAGTGGCTGCCTTCCTTTATGGGAAGCAGCATTCATTCAGTCAGTAGGGGGAGAGCTGGCTAAGAGTGCAGCTGTATAATTGAAGTATTTTCTTTTTTCCTGCAATTATTGTTTGTATTTTGTTTTGTCTTCTTTTTGTTTGCACTAGTATTTTTTTTTTTTTTTTTTTCTTCAGTAAGGTAGGTTAGTATTATTTTTGTTACTTTCACCCGTCACGGGTTTGGGTGGATAAAACACTGTCACGGCCTCACCAAATCTTTGGTCTCATCAGTTTTCCCCCATTGCCTCTTGGCTATTCTACAACATAGTGACAAAAATAGGAAAGAAAATATGAATCCACTTGGGGATGATTTAAATTAAACCTTTTGAACAGTGGTTTCAGGTGTGAAATAAGAGAATGACCATTTAATTTTTTATCCCTTTGTGAAGAGGTGTAAACAATATATTTGATATTTATCTGTGAGACAGCTGGACCTGTAGAGCTGACGTACAGATTGCTGCTGGTCAGAGCCCAGGTAGGCCTCTCGAACCTGCCACTCAGAGAGTTAATAAGGGATAATAAGGCCTTTCCTCTTCCTCTGGCCTGCTTGAGAAGTCCCACCTCCCTTTCACACTGCGCCACGGCAACTGAGAAGAACATTTCCGTGGCGACGCGTCAGCTGAACAAATAAAAAACCGGCGTCGGCTCGATCGAAACGGTCTCTGCGGAGCTGCAAAGTGTCACGCCCAGACGCAAGAGGACAGTGTTCTCCGGCATCCCCAGCTCCTAAACACACTTTGAGTTACGACTGGAGATACAGAAGCGGGGGTTCTTAAGGATTCTCCCTTATGGAAAATAGGATAGAGGTTCCACGTTAGAAAGAGTACATGTTTGTTTAAGTAAAGCGTTCTCCTTCCTGACACTGAGCACAGCCACAGCATAAGTATTTGGCGTTTTGTCTGCAGTGAAGGATGTGCGCTACAATGAACGCGGTGATCTGGGTTAAAGGGGGTGTGCTGGTCTGAACGCGGTGATCTGGGTTAAAGGGGGTGTGCTGGTCTGAACGCGGTGATCTGGGTTAAAGGGGGTGTGCTGGTCTGAACGCGGTGATCTGGGTTAAAGGAGGTGTGCTGGTCTGAACGCGGTGATCTGGGTTAAAGGGGTGTGCTGGTCTGAACGCGGTGATCTGGGTTAAAGGGGGTGTGCTGGTCTGAACGCGGTGATCTGGGTTAAAGGGGGTGTGCTGGTCTGAACGCGGTGATCTGGGTTAAAGGGGGTGTGCTGGTCTGAACGCGGTGATCTGGGTTAAAGGGGGTGTGCTGGTCTGAACGCGGTGATCTGGGTTAAAGGAGGTGTGCTGGTCTGAACGCGGTGATCTGGGTTAAAGGGGGTGTGCTGGTCTGGCGGTGATCTGGGTTAAAGGGGGTGTGCTGGTCTGAACGCGGTGATCTGGGTTAAAGGGGTGTGCTGGTCTGAACGCGGTGATCTGGGTTAAAGGGGTGTGCTGGTCTGAACGCGGTGATCTGGGTTAAAGGGGGTGTGCTGGTCTGAATGCAGTGATCTGGGTTAAAGGGGGTGTGCTGGTCTGAATGCAGTGATCTGGGTTAAAGGAGGTGTGCTGGTCTGAACGCGGTGATCTGGGTTAAAGTAGGTGACCTGATCTGAAAAGAGTGAGTTGGTCTGAGTGCGGAAAGAGGTAAACTTGTCTGAATGAAATGTTGAAGGAGGTCAACTTGTCTGAACGAGGCGATCTGCTTTCAATGAGGTGATCTGGTTTTAATGGACGTGATCTTGTGTAAGTGAGGTGATGTGGTTAAAAAGGAGGTCAGCTGACTGAAGTGCAATTCCAAGCAGCCTAAGCTGGATTGGAGGTTTGAAGATGGGTGACTGATGTATTTAGAAAAGAACAGTGACATCAGTGCCACGCGGGCAGCATAGCATTTTGTGGAAGAACAGAAAGAGGAATTTTTCTCTTAAATTTTGTGCAGAATTCTTTTTGGTTACATGAGAAAGCCCTATAATATTTGCTTTTTTAACATCTGTGGATGTAACCATAAACTATAACCCATACACCTAGCTTAAAGAGAGATCGACATACAGAGGATTCCAGTACCTATCAATGAACTTCTTTCCCCAACAAAAACATCACTGGATTTATTATTGTAGAATTACTCTCAAGGAGGGCCAAGCAGTACTGCAAATCACACAGTATTCTGCCATTTCCTTTCTCGCAGAGCAAGCCGTGCTGTTTCTGATTAGGAACAGTAGTAAAGCCAGAGGTTAATGAAAAGGACGTAAATCAAACAGAAGCTATTACAATGGGGAATAAGACTATGGCTAAGGACTGTCTGTAAACTCAAGGCCGGGGTTATCTTGGGATTCTGCTCGGTGCAGGAAGGCAGTTGTAATACAAGGTGGAGAGCTGAAAGGAGACCATGCTCAAGTTCAGGTGGCTGGTACAGTGAGATTGATGCTCAACATATACTAATGGGAAATAAAGTAGTGTTACATACAATGATACCCCCAAGACAGGACAGCACAGGAAACATTCAGAATAGGAAAAAGGATTTGTGTAACAAATCTACATGATCTATATGATGGTAAATATTATTATGGTCAAATAGTATATATTATATTATAGTATGTATATATATTGCTGTTTCCATTTCCAAGATAGACCCTGTGTGATTCCTACATGCAATACAAGAAAAACAAAATCAATCAATCAGAGGATTCAGAGAAAATAAAATCAATCAATCAGAGGATTCAGAGGACCTGAAGTGAATCAGAAGCTTAGTGGCTAAGGTGCTCCCCTTGGTCGCATGCTGACCTTTATGGCCCCAGTTCAATTCCAGCCGCAGCACCAACCTACGATGACTGGAAGCCCACGGCAGTGGGAACAGGCATGGTTATGTCAGCAGGGGTTGTTCGTCTCGCTGCTCTCAGGGACCCTGTGGTGCCTGTGAGTTGCTCAGATGATGTCAGCAGAGTAGCACCTATCCTCCAATCAGCTCCCACTTCACTGTAGTGTACTGTGTGACTTGTTGTGTGAAAAACAGCCATTGGCTGTATGCAGGTGTTTGGAAGGATTACATTCATCTCACCTCAGTGCTCCTGTGCAGAGGCTGTAGTGAGACAAGCCTGCTATTGGATACAAATGGCAATTCCAAAATAAGGTTCCCCAAAGGGGAAAAATGCATGAAAAACTCAGAGTTGATCTATTTGTGTTTTGTAAACAGCCGGGCAGCTTCCATTGTTGAAATGCTACCTCTGAAAAATCTTGACCAATCTGTTTTCATAAACTTTGACAGTTATTTGAATTTCATTTCCTGGCTTTTTTTTGGCCCAGTTTTCATAATGTCTCTGGAGAAAATAAGTACAGTCTTGAAATTGGAAGCCACTATAATATTAGTCTACTGCAAGTGAAATCAGGTAGGCCATGGGAACACTAGACCGGGTTAAATACTCACCAGGTTAGTGATGGGATCACTAACACAGGTTAAATGTGAAGCTGCTTAGCCGTGGAATCACAAATGTAGGTGATGCATTAGTGGTTAGCAAATGGAATACTACACCCAGTTAAATTCTAAGCAGGTGATAACCTGTTTAGGTAAAATTATAATCAGGTTATAGCCATGGGGATAATAAAATGGTAAATCATAACATGGTAAATGGTCTTAGCTGTGCTTATTCCAAATATGTTCTTGGTGTCTCAGAAAAATCACTGCCAGTGTAACAACAAATCCAGCAATAAAAATATAGAACAACACTATACCCTGGTGTTTCAAATACCAGATACCACCTGTATTTATAAGTATTCTTTGTATATTCAGCTGTCCAAACCTATGGACACATTTAACTGTGCTAAGCATAAAATGCCCCCATTTACAAATAACTGAGACTGAAATCTCCACCGACCTAATGACAGTGAAGTCAGTTCATTTCTTCTTGTGTGCAGCCCATCATATTTGTATATTATATATACCATTATGTTCTGGCTATAAATTCCATGAAAAGAGGGAAAATTAATAGAAGAATCAAGGTCATGTGGGAATTTTTCACAGTAATTTGTCTTGTAATGTCTTGGATGCACACCACACACAGTGAGTGAGAGACTACGATAACATCAATGAACAAATTGTTTTCAGGCTGCTTCTACACACACACACCCACACACATTTTTTTTTTCTTCAAAAGCTGATTTGTGCTTCCTTTCAAAAGATTGTGTTGTGATCAAAGATGTTTTACTATTTTGGGCTGTAACTCTGTCTGTGTTCCTAGATCAGACACTACAGAACACCCACCACCATCACAATGTGTTGCACAACAGGGATTCTAATTAAATTTTAAGAGCCATGTCAGGGAAATGAGAAATGGTACAAACCAGACTGGGCAGGAGATTAAAACACATCTGTAAATTTGGAGATTTCCAGATTTCCCAATCATTTGAACAAGCTGCCAAAATATTTATAACAATTATTTACTTATTTGATGAATGCTCTTATAAAGAACAACTCACAGGGCATCATGTTTAGGTCCGTTATGAGAGCACAGCTTCAGAGATCATTAAAAGGATATCAAAGGTCATGACTTGCACCCAAACCATAAAAAATACACAACTCAGAGAAAGTACTGACTAAGGGGCCATTAATACAAGCATGCAGGCTTCACTTTCAGCTGTCAGGTTCCTCTCCTGTCTCCTGTTTGAATACATGCACTTTTTATGACTGAGCACAACACTTAAAAGGGTTCAGATGCGAGAGGTGAGTCAGGTTTGCAGATGTTCAATATTCCAGAGCCACGACACCTGTAATGTCCTCCATCTGAATGGCAGGGTGCCCGTCACTGAAGGCCAATGCTAAACCCCCTCCAGGCAACGGCCTGCCATGCCTGAGCCCAATAAAACCCTGGCCCTGAAATAAAGAGGCTGTGCAGAGAGGCGAGGAGGAGACCATCAAAAAAAAGGAATCAAAATCGATTACAAATGTGTTTCTGCGTTCCTCCAAAAGGCAGCTCTTGCGTTCTGTTATTACCATTTTGTCGATCGTCGAACTGGATGTTTTTGAAACCGAGAAGTAAAAAAAAAAAAAAACATGGTGAAAAGGGATTGTAAAATTGAAGTTTTTTTAATGATTAAAAACTGAAAAAGAAATCTAAAAAACAATTTGCAGGTTAGCTAAAAGTTAGAGAAATTGTTTGCACATGTTAACAAAAAAAAAGGGGGGAGAATGAAAAGCCGGACATGCCGAAAAGCTTGTGGACAGGAGTGTTTCCCCCGATCGGCCCTCTGAAGACATAAACGCACATGAGGAACGAATGAATGATGGAGATGAAAGAGTGCTCTGCATTGACGGCAGACAGTATAAAAGCTCAGATCGCCCCAGGGAGCACTTCTCAACAACTGTTTACAGAGGAGGATGCATGGACTTCAGGCCTGCCAAGGGTGAGTCTTTCTGCTGCGCTTTGATGTCCGCCGCCTGGGGCGTGTTCGGCTTGGTGGGTCTCGTGGTACGTACCCCGCCCATTATATTGTGACGAGTCAGGTGGCCGTACAGGGCTTGGGTCATGTTCCTCCTCTGTGTTTTTGAGGAACAATCAGCCCCGCGCCTTGGATCACACGTTCAGGACGACACGGTGGGCTGTTTCCCAAAACTAGGGATCTGAGTCTCTTTGTGGCACCACCACAGGTCTTCAACCACTGAAGCACTAAAGCGGGCCTCAAGTACGGAGATACCGTTATAAAAGTGGTATTAAGTGCACCCAAACAGTGTGCTGGGTTTCTCTGATTATTATAAAAAGAAAGCATGAGTGGTCAAAACAATCACAGTTTTGACAGTTTCCCACTGGGTAATACTGTGGTGTTGTTAAATCGTGACAGAAGGCCTTTGGCTCCTGGGACCCTACATTATGCAGTGACTCACCATCTGTGGGAATCAGTCTCATTATTTCAATCAAGGCTAAAACCCCATTTCTGTAGCCTTTTTACAGTTAATTACTCCCTAGTGTGCAAGGCATTTAGCCATGGATATGTATTTAACCTTGGACACGATATCAAAGTTTCTATATGTCACTTCCTGTACATGCAGGTTGCAGTGTGAGACATGAAAGCCATCAGGGCCAGACAGCAAATTTCACACTCTCCCTGTTCTTTTATTCCATGTCAGTCACTGTCAGGTGCCTCTGACGTCCCATATCGGCTATGACACCTGCAGAACCCAGGCCTATTCAAGACAACCACAGGTGGCTCAGAGGCAGTTGATACTCCAAAATATAACAAGACAACACTGAGTCAGCCTCCTGTGTAGGCCAGAGAAACAGTGTTTAAAAAAAAAAAAAAACTCGTGTTCTTGGCTGCATTGGTTTCTTCTGTCTGACAACAATGTTTTTTGGAAGCCTGTGGCTATTTTCCTCTGTTTCCGTTGTTAATGATTGATAATGCTGAGAGTCACTGTAAATCTGTTGCAGCTTAATTTCTTTTTATGTCAGCTTAATTCCTTGATCCCAAGACTGATACCACAGAAAGATTAGGCGGATTTGTTTGTAAGGTTTATCTTGCCATTAGGGGACCAAGGGGAAATATTCCCTGTTTTTTTTTCTTTATCATTACCTCATTTATGCTGACAGGAAGTTTTTTACCTCTAGTTTTGTGTTTTTTTCTCATCCTTTAAGGGCAAGTTATATATCAGAACACCACAGTCAAGGAGTGTAATTTGATTTTTTTATATGAGATCTTGACTTATCTTCAATCCTCAATGATGACTGGAATGTCATGCTCCCCGTAGAGACAAATTGTTGGCAAAACAAAACAGGGAGGGAGATGGCACGTTATCAGTTGAGTGTTTTTGTTTAAATTTAGCCGTGGTCTTGGCCACTAGTGAGACTGGAGCTCTCTACTATTCCCCTGTTCATTGAAAGATGAGCTACTACTCTAGGAGAGCTGATCATCCAGAGTTCTCGGCCCACTGAATTGTAAACCAAATTAAACTGTAGTAATGTACTGTAGTAATACATTCCAAATATGTTTTCCAAGTGCAGTCTTTGCAGCTTGTAATGGTGTCATTTTGAAATTTGCATTTTGTTGTTATTAGAGATACTGGAAGTATGTAACTGAAACAAGAGAGGGGGCAATTATAAAAAGTTAAAAATCAGATTAAACACAATGATATCTCTTTATATGGAAATCAGCCATGGGTGTACATTTTTAAGTGAAGTAACACAATCACTTATTTGCTCTGATATTATAAGTTTGACAGCAATGCCTGTAATCAGCTATGAGGTAAGCTCCTACCACTCTCAAACATGGATTATGAAATCATTGGCTCTCTTGAAATATTCAGATGTCAGTATCATATCATTTCTCTTCCTCACATTTCCTTGTTCATCCCATTGCATTCAGCAGTTTCCATGCATTTGTTCATGAGGTCTGCAATTTTGGTTTCATTCTATTCTAATATGAAACATCTTCACATAACTGCATTTCTCAGAAAGAATGATGTTGATGAACACTGCTTCACTAATCCAGAAGAGCTTTTAATCAGATGTGTGTGTTAGTTCTGTTGGCTCTAATACTTTTACATTCTTCTAAGAGAGGCCAATCAAAATACAAAAACATATTTTACGATATGGTTCCTGCTGTAAATAGCCATTTTGAGCAAGAGATATATCTAATATCCCCATAATTTACTGTATTTTTAGCCTCTCCTTTTGAATAGATGAGCACTGTAAATAACCACTCATCAAACACTCCAAACCCCATAAATGTCTCTTTCTTTTGAAAGCAAGGAGCCACACCCCACAAGTTGCCACATTATATGAATGTTTTATGAAAATCTGCTTATGATATTTTGAGATAATCTACTGAAACTACCTTTGTAAAATGAATGGTCAAAGTTAATCAAGTTCAAGTTTATCAATTACCCTGCACTAAGATTAAATTAGTTAATGTCAAAAGGGATGTATGTAGGTTGGTTACATTATTATTCCACTAATTCCTTGATTGTACTTAACGTTTTCATATAGGCCTGTGTGAGAAAAAATATTTGCATAGGTCCTGTTCAGCTCTTTATGGGAATTGCATTTTGGATTTGGGGAAAGCATTTCAACATCTGTGGTCAGTGATTGGATTAACATCTCCTTCTGGGGCTGTGCAAGTACCTTTCCTGAGTGCTATCCGTTGCGGTGAAGGGGAGAGTCTTTGTGACCATCTTTCCCACTGCGGCTTCCTTGAGAACTTGAGTTATTATTTAAAACAAAAACATCTTTTTGAACAGTGGGGGCTGGTGCCTGGATTGACAGTAATGTTATTACAGTGACTTATAAAAAAAAAAAAAACACACACACACACACGCTGGTGCTGCAGAAAGGTGGAGTACATGTTACTTGTTGTGATGGATAACCTGCAGAGATAGCGTTTCTGACGGGGGGAGGCAGGGGGTTACCTCAAGGTGAAATGTGGTAGTGGAAAAAGCACCTCCTTTCTCTCCCCCGCTCTTCCCCCCTTCCTTGGCTCGCCTTTCGGAACTTTTTGCAACACAGACCACAGACAGGGGGTCGAGGAAGTGAGACTGAGGAAAGCCTTGAAATGATATCATGCCAGATACTGTCTAAAAGCAATGTTTGGTAGCAGTGTCTCGCTCTGTCCGAAAGATGTGCTCGGACAAGCCGTCTCTGCAGAGCTACAGTGACACCTAGTGGCCAGGTTGGTGAGTGGCTAAGAGTGCAACCTTCTTTGACGGTCCATTTGCATGAACACACAAGAGTTACACGGTCCTAGCCTATACAAAGAATAGTGCACTGTTCAGCCAGAATACAGACATGGGCATCAAAAGAGTTTAAAGTGCAGATAAAAGGCCAATGTTTAATTCTGTATAATTCCTTTATTCGTATGGTTTATACATCTTACTGGGAAGTCAACGTTGGTCATTAGGCAAAATGACTCACCACTGGCAGAGCACCTAATAGGTATAAACACAAGAACTGTAGGGGAATAGTCTCTTTGTATCCATGTGGTAGAATTAAATGAAACATGAAGTAAACACAATTGATTACCGTCAGCATGGAGTGTGAAGTTATTTCTTTTCAAAACAGTAGCTGAAGCCTTTACTTCTGGTCTGATCCACATAATCCTGCTGGTCCAACAATAATACACCACATTTGCTTTAGCAAAACAGAGACTCCAGCTACTGCTTCTGTAACAATCAGTGCACTCTGGTGCCCATCTCGCCTGTTACCAAGTGTAACACACAGAAAGCTACATTTGTTGGATCTGCTAATTCGCAAATATTCGCCATCTAGTGATTAATATGAGAAAATAATAACATGATGGGGGAGATGAATGGGGGAGTAAGTGAGAGGAACTAATGTTTATATGAGTATTTTGTCTCAGCACAAAAAAGAAAGAAAAATTATCAGAACACATGGAAAGTTTTACCCTCTTCCCCAATCAACATCATTTTATTGTTAAATGCATAGTAAATTCAGCATGAAAATCATAAATAAAATCCTTGTGCTTTGGTGGCAAATGCAAAAAAAAAATCATGCTGGTCCACAATTGTGATAGATGAATGTACTTGGTGCACCACTGATGTATGTCAGGTGCTTTGAAGCAGAGCTTTGAAAATGGACTGTTCTTTGAAAAGTTCAGCCTTGAACAGTTGCCCTCCGTCTTCACTGTAACTGCCTTTCCCTGGGTTCCCAGTTAAAAGCGCTACGGCCCTGTGTTACCAGCATCCCTCACTGTGATTAATGTATCGAACACATCAAAGGCAGGAATTCCCTGTGACCTGTGAACTCCTCTCTTTAAAGCGTGTAGGAAGGAAAAACATAAAAGCGTCATTCAGCCGTACTGTGTTTGTAACGCCAAGCCATTTCATCTGCTCACCTCTGAGGGGGAGAGCTGAGTGTAGGGGAACAGAGGGAGTCCCCCCCGCCGTTTCGTCATGACAACACCCCCAAAAGTGTTACCCCCAATTTGTACTTGCCAGCTTCAGTCGAAATGGTGTACCTGCAGCCCCTCAAGAGACTCACCAGAGAAGTCAGAAAGGCAAACCTGCAAGATCTCATCAGAAAATATCCACACAAAAATAAATAAAAACCATGTACAATATGTTCTGCCTCCTCCCTTCCTGTTTTTTTTTTTTTTTTTGATAAAATCAACATCTGTGTGCAGCTTTTGGGAATTGCGGTATAAAATGCTTCCATACAGTCTGTGAGTTAGGGTTTGACCTAAAGCCTTTTCAAAGTTGATCATATCAGGTCTGAAACAGAGCAGGGAACATGAGCTTATAGTAACCACCATGAAAGTAAACTACAGATTTAAAGTAAGCCTTAATAATTTGCACAACATGTATAATACATTGCAGAAGCATTACTGTATGTTTCTCACTACCACTGAGCGCATAGAAAAGCATGCGTTTACAGTAAAAGGGGGCTACTTTAAGGACGTAAATGGAACATTTTACCAAACTGCATTTCCAGAAAGTTCTGAGCCGGAGTCCTCAAACAAACCCCAGCTGGAGATTAGTGTTCCCTTGTATTTCCATTAGATTTATGTTACACAGTAGGAGCCTCGTTTCAGTAGTGGAAAGAGAACGGAAGGCAGCCTCCAGTATACTATACGTTTCACTCACCATTTGAAATCACTCAAGAGATTCCTCATGGTGACCTCGCAAAAGGTCAGAGTTTTAACGCGTCTGAGATGGAATTTGCCTTAAAAGGGCAAAGGTGGTGATGGAAGAGCGCGGCCTCTTGAACCCTGTAATGGTCAGAGGTACCTGTACCATGGGCTGTTAACCTGACTAATAACACATCATGCATCCACCCATTCTGGGGCTCATGAAGCCATTTCTCGTCATTAAAAGGACAACTGACGCATGATAGATGGTCCAGTCCGCCAGATGGGTCATCCTTGGCTCCTTTTCAAGAGTATTTAATCTTTCATTTTATTTTCCTGGTGCTGAGAGGGGGACCAGGTTAGAGTGAGGCACATTATGTGTGTCTCACGTACACAGGCGGCGAGGCTAATGCTTCTTTACACAGTGACCATACTGAGATAAAAGCAATGCTATAATTACTAGCAGAAGTTCCCCAGAGGTGGCAGTCAAAACAGAAGAACTGAACAGGCCTCGTTTGTGTAGGGTGCCCCTAGTGGTAGCACATTGTTACTGCACCAGCTTCTCTGTAAGTCAGTCAGGGACACACTATTGTTCCAATGGTTCCCTCTTTTAGTCACAGCCAAAAATTAATAAAGACCCCTGGCTGACTGATAGGAAAGAACAGTAAACTAGGGCAAATTGTGATTAGACTATTGATTTATTTGCCATATTAATTCATTTACTGCAGTTTGTCTCCCTGGTGACGCAACACAATATCAGCGAGACATTTCCCTCACAGTGATGGCTTAGACCTTCAGCTCTAGAATCGCCAAGTGATGTAATCTGTGAGCATGTTTCTGTGTGTGTGCCCGCTTTTGTGGTGTGCGCCCATGTGTGTGGTCCACTCTCGCTCATATCAGGTTTTGTGGTTTACAGGGGCTAAGTCAGGTAGTGAAATAATAGGGAGTTTAAAAATGTGAGAAAGTAAACAGCCAGTTTCATTTTGAAGGGGAACAAAAGCTAAAGTGTTCTGGTTATTTGTAAGCTGAGGTGTGTTTACAGTTTCTCAGCACCGCTACTAAGCCAAATAAAAAAAACAGGGCCACATATTTCCGCTGTCAAGGGAGCGGCAATTTTGCCTTCCACGCTTGGCGATTGAACAAATCCACTCTACGTTCTGTTTATCCTCTGGCAGCGTCTGCCGGTACGCATCCCGATGAATAATCATTTCGCATCAAAAGCGCAAACAACTGGAGCAGTTCATCGCACACCCTGAGTGTTCAGTTCCTCGCGGGGGGGGGGAATCGTGGTTCTGAGGTAAGATGTTTATCAGATACCAGAAATTTACCACCATTTTCCACAGATTTAATTGCGGGTGAGTGAGGAGAAGTCTGGAAAAGTCTCCATGGATACGGCCCACCCGCAGTCGGCCGCATTCTTTTCGCATTCGTAGCGCTGACGTGAGGGGAGTCCCCGCCACTCTACGGGGACATGACGTTCCCATCAAGCTCCAGACCCCGAAACCAGGACGTCTGGTCACCCCAGAGCCGCTCTGCCTTATCAGTCTATGTCTGAGTGTATATAGCCATAAGGGCGGGGGGCTTATTTTTACTCCGTGGCGCACGGCGTGCACTGGTTGTTCCCGGAAACCGGAGGCGGCAGACCCTTGAGTTTGTTAAAGGAGAAGGTCAAAGGTCATACATGTAACAGACGTTTCGCCTGTGTTTACATTAAACAAACACGGGAGGGTTGGAGAGTGGGGGATGCTGATGGGCTAATGATGGAGGAGTGAATCATTTATCCTGCAGGACACGGCCTGGGAACGGCCTACATGAAAGGCCTCGCATGGTGCCATCTGGGGTCACAGACTAGAATATGTGGGCGAGAGCGAGTTCAGTCTGTACTCAACATACAGGCACTTCATCCCGTAAAAGTCAATGTCATTTTACACTGAAATGGTGAAATGAAACAGGGGCAGGAGTGTAGCATAGTGGTGAGGCAAAGGGCTCGTAACCGAAAGGTTGCTAGTTCGAGCCCCGTCTGGGGCACTGCTGCTGATACCTATGCATGGCCTCAGTAAATATCCAGCTGTATAAATGGATAACATGTAAAAATTGTAAGCTATGTAAGTTGCTCTGGATAAGAACTTCAGATAAATGACAGTAATGCAAATGTAATGTAATGCAATTAACACATCACACTCATACTATGTACTTCATACCCTGTGCTTATGTTTCGTGCAATGTGTCAAATAAGCAACACCCAAGAGACTGAAATATGGGTACCTAAATTGCAGTCATATTTTTTGTGACATAATCAGCCAAACTGAACAGGGGCAACCTTCTCCACACTGAGAGGTAAGTACCCTACAAAGTGTGTCTGTCAGACTGCCAACGCGAGTTGAGCAGTCTCTATTAGCATCTCCCCCATGGCCTGTCAAATCAGGACCAATCATGTCACATTACCGTGCAGTCAGTTCCCAGCAGAATCCTGACCCTACTGCAAACATTACATTACTGTCACAAACGCTCTTATCCAGAGCAACTTGCACAGGTTACAATTTTACATGTTATCCATTTATACAGCTGGATGTTTCCTGAGGCAATTCTGGGTTAAGTACCTTGCCCAAGGGTACAACAGCAGAGCTCCAAGGGGAATCAAACCAGCAATCTCTCGGTTACAAGCCCTTACCACTATATTACATTGCTGCCCCATGCAGCATCCATTCACGATACTAGCATTGCACCCATTTTTCTCCGCTATGTAGTGTAGTTATCCTCAAAACACTAGGGCCAAAAACCTAGGGTTTGTGGGAGACCGCTGGAAAGAAAGTAAGTGGACGGTTTCCATTTCATTTTTCTTTTTCTGAGAGTGAAGCTTCATAGAACAGCAATGAGGTGTAGAGGTATGGCACAGGCCTTGAAACCAAAAGGTTGCCAGTTCAATTCTCAGGTGGGGATACTGTCCAACCTTTTGGCAAGGAGCTTAACCAGACATGCATCAGCAAGCTGCATGAATAGATAATGTGCAAAATGTAAGCTCTTCTGGATGAAAGTATCTGCTAAGCAAATGTAATGTAAATGATTAAAAAAAAAAAGCGTGGCCAGACCGCACACGTGCAGTGAGAGCGGGACTCTCTTGGAGCAGGCAGTAGAGTGATCTATGACGAGACCAGGAGCAGCAGCGGACCCCTGCTAACTGCTGAGTCTGCACAGTGCTATTGTTTCAGGGAAAAATTCTGATGATGCGGGACTTGCTGCATGCAAGCTTATTTTAACGAGCGGAAAAAAAAGAACCGAGGGCTATATTTGCGCTGTCGGTTGGGAAAGCATTCAGGAAGCCCTTTGGAAGAGGAATGGAACCCCCCTGCGAAACCGTCCCCCTACCCACCCTCTCGGTGGTCTGTGGTTGAGGCATCGACCACAGGCTGAATGGCCCTTGTGCTTGAAGCTTTGCAGGATTGCAGCACATTCCCCTGTAAGGAGGAACAGTTATATTTTAACGGGCTGTACCTAGCCACCAGCAACATGGAGACCAAAAACATTTAATTCAAAGTGCTTGCACAACCTTCCCAGTGGAGGAAGTCTGTTTCAGTATCATATGTTAGAAAACATAACTGGGACTGACTGGGGTCGATAACAATGGAAAGGCTATGACACAAAATTGAATTCTGTAACTACCTTAAAGCCGCATCACTTCTTTCATAAATGCACATTTTTGTTTCACCCTTTATCAGTTCTTTTAAATGAAAACAAAAGTGTTAAAGATTTCCTCCAGTGAGCTCATAACTTCATTTGAATTGATGCTGGGTATTTCCTGCATGATATTAGCCCAGCGTGGTCCAAAGTGTCCTCTCAAGTGATGAAAAAAAGCTAGAAAGTGGTATCAAAAATAATAGAATAGGATCCTTGAGATGAATGTTATTTGAATTTGCGTGGGTAGTGTCATCTTTTGGCAGATGCATAAACTTTTATGATTTTATGATCTGACACACTTGAACGGCTCTTGCTGTCACATGGGAAGCTTTCAGACCGGCTTGTCTGCAAAGTGCCCGGATGACAGGATTTATAACGAGTCTGTTAAAGATCCGCATCAATCATACTAATTGACGAGGTGTTACCTCATCGCATTCTCTCTTTAATGCTTTTGTAATAGACCAATGATCAAGTCATTTCAAAAGCACTGTGCTGTACTGAGTGCATTGACCATTTCATCTGAAAGGACAGACATGATGTCAAAGCAGATGCTTGAGTGCTTGTATGCGATTACCAGATGCTTAACAGTTTTTAAAGCTGTGTTAAGGGAAGAAAGATGAATAAACATGTTATCGCTTGTCCATGCCAGACCTATGAAATAGTGTGCCTTCTGCATTCTCAGATCACAATGCAAGATTAATACTGAGGCAGGCATAAATGTCAGCTAGTGGGAAGGGATCTTCCTCTACTGGCCCAAAGCACATCTACATTTAACTCACACACACACCCTGGTCTAGCCTATGTATTTGGATGTGTGTTTTAAACACAGATCCATCTCCATTCTGGCTGATCCAGGAACAATGACTGGGGCAAGAGCAATTTGAGACTGTCCCCTAATGGCCCACCAACACCACTTCCAGAATTCTAGCATTGCACACTCATTTGCACACTAATTCTCTCTCTTACACACACACACACACACACACACACACACACACACACACACACACACACACACACACACTACAGAATCCTCTGCCACTCACTGAGACCCTTAGCACTCATGATCTTGTGTAAACTCAGTTGATCTCAATTGTAAACTCTAAATGACTCAAAGGTCTTTAGTCTTTAGTGAACTTTACTGACTGCTGTGCTTGTATACTTATTACTCAGTGCATGCACTTCAGAGCAGACACCCTCTCCCCCTCCCTCCAGCAACAGCGATCAGACCGGACATGCAGGAGGTAGGAGAGAGACGCCAGGTGACTCCGACATTCAAAGGCCCGCAGAGGCCTCTGGCTTTTGTTCTTCCCTGAAATTGTAATGTATCTGAAATCGGTGATTATGTGCATTTCTTGTCATTATTATTATTTTTTCCATGACTTAAGCAATCAGAGATGTGAATCACTTGGCCCTGATGTGCTCTGTGGGGGGGGCGCTGTGGCACTGAGTCATTGCCAGGGAGATAATTCGACTCCCCCCAGGGCCTCTCTCACCCGCGCAGAGTGAGACATCAGAGGCATCCAGACAACATAATGACCCGCCCCCCCCCCACCTCCTCAAGCAGAGCAGCAGGGCCTGCTTGTGGTTTAAGCTCTGCTGTCTCCCTGGCTGTCAAAGATGCTCCAGGCGACCAGAAAGCTCCAGGGAGGAGAAAGACTCTCTCTCAGCAAAAGGGTCCAAAGAAGCTTGCATGGACACACAAAGATAAACCTGGTCCTCCTATGTGGTTTCTGTTCTGCTGTGGTCAGTAACTGTTCAGGGTGCTTAGGACTGCGGCACAGCCAATCACAGAAGACTCGCAGTGCCTGCCTGGCAAACACAACTGATGCTTGCTGTTCAGCTCCCCCTAGAGGCCAGAAAGAGCAAAACATTTACTTCTGCTCTTGACCCTGACTCAATACTTTTTAATTTTGCCAGTGACTGGATCTAGGACTGGACCAAACTTTTCATTCCCCCTTGCACTCTGGTTTATGTCCTTTCATAATTAAACAGTTTACTGATCTTCACATTTGGACAGACCTATGAAAAGATTCATCCTAAGGCTAAAATCTGTCTGTTTAGTTTATCAATGCATTAAATTTTCCTGAATCGGCAAAGGTTTTTTTTGGTACCTGTACAAGTGAATCCATTTTGTTGTAGTTTGAAAAGTGTTATGCAGATGACCTGTTCAGTAACTGAGAAAAAAGGCATCATGCATCCAAATTCATGTTTCCAGTTCAATTGTTCACAATTGGTGTGTGATTTTACAAACACATCTTTAAATTAAATCTAAAGATGATGTTTTATCTTCACATCTGGCAGCATACAGTATATCAGTACTATGCTTTCTTTCTCTTATATATCTCTACAGCTCTTTTGTTTCTCCATCACATTTGAACATTGCACCAGGGTTCCCCCTTTTATGTAGTCCCATAAAGATTTTGGAGAGATTCTTGCACTGAACGTTAAAGGACCACAAAAAGGTCAATTTGAATTGTGTGACATTAGCCAGCACAACCACTGATCACGATATATGATTGCTTTATCATCCCTTTTGCTTTGGTGAGATTGCAAGCCATGTATCACTGCAGACAGTGCTTTATTGATACAGTGATGGAGTTTTTTTTTCCACGGACAGCTCGGTTCATGTGGAGCTCAGATGTTTGAAGTGAGCCGTCAAAAGGAAATTCCACAGAGCGCATATGTCTGCACAGGCTTTAGGTTTGCGGTATGCTTCGACCCTCTGAGGGGAATCGGAAGAAATCTCCTTGGAAAGGGGGTGGGGGGGAATGGGTATGGCGGTAAAGAGTTCAACATGCAGGCCCCCGTCAAAGCAGGCGCTCGGAGGAACACCCTCCGAGTCAGACCCCGGAGACTCTCCCGGATAATCGTTCACAGATACACGTATGTGCAAAGCACGTGCAGGGTAATCTAATGGGACCTAGCCCAAGTCCGGCCCCTGTGGGCCCCTATCAGGAAGCAGAATTCTGCATTTCCAAGAACTGGCAACTTGCAATATTGGCATTCTGATCAGATGTGCAATTTTGGTTGTCATACCATGAGCAGTGGGATTTGATAAAATGCACCACAGCCCATGGTTGAGGCTTCAGTCTCAAGTCATTTCTGGTGTATGTGTTTTAGCAGCATGGAATTCCAGATTCGTCACGTTACTGAAACTCTGCCAGGCGTAGGGTTGGAAGCAGTAGCTGTTATGTCATAGAATCTGACAGAGACTCTTAAAAATTATTCAGATAAAATTTTATGAAACACATCTTGGATAACAGAGCATCTTTGACTGATACTGATTGGGTGATCCTGACAGTGTGTCTGAAGCTTTTACCCTCATTGCTTCATCTTCTCAGGATTAACTTCATTGGCTTCTAACTGCTGATAAGGCTAATCTACCATGCATTTTATTCTGAAAGGCCCTTACCATGTCCAAAGGGGAGAAAAAGCATACTGTATGCTGTATGCTACTGTAAGGTGCTGCCACATTTTCCACTGTATAAATACAAATCCATCTATCTATTTATACATACACACTAAACTATCTTCTTGCACTGCACACCACAATTTAGGCTACCACAGAAGCCCACCCTCCCTCCTCTTTGCTTCAGACTTCCTGCCTCTGACTCATAAAACACAGTCAACCCTAATTAACAGCCTACTCAGGAGACTGCTGAGATCTTATGCACTTAACCAGAGCATGCACAAAACAGGAGTTGGTAGAGTTAGAGCATCTGCATTCTGTGCAACAAAGCACAGTATGCATTTATCAGATATGAAACCATCAGGAGCTGACTGCTCCACATGCGCAAGTCTCGTTTCTTTAGGAATTTTTTTCTTTTGACGTTGAGCGTCTGCCAGACAGTGGGAGTTAGCCCTGAGGAAATTTACTGCAGAGAGATTATTAACACATTTTCGAGTGGTGTGATATGCCGGGGACAAACACTGGTGTCAATTTCGATCAAGTGTGCGCCCCCATCTCCAGGGTGAGGTTCAGGCGCCAACTTTCACCACTGAAATATGACAAAATGTCTCCATTTTCAGATTTCACATTTTTCCAGTGACATTGATCTGCTCCAGGGACATAACTAAAGCTAGGACTGTCACAGTAACAGACAGCCGGACAGACTCACACACACACACACACACACACGCGCGCGCACTCTCGCTCTCTCACAGTGAATTTGTGAACAAGTTGAAGCTTTGGTGCTTGCCAGTTTCCAGACAGATCTTTGGTAGGTTTCTTGTGTTTTTCTGATTAGTATTTTCAGTTATTGCAACCTGCCAAACGTTTTTTCAGACATGCATCCATCATGTCCACAGTAGTGAAATGCTAAAGTCATTATTTATCCGTCTGTTTAAAATCGTGACACAGACTACGCTACATACTTGGCAGCAAAATAGTCCAATTGTCCCATGTCAACTTCAAGTGAAATGCTCATGATTTATTGATGTATAAATATTAATCAAAGTGACCTAGGCCAACAACATAAATGGAGCAATCAATTGTGAAGAAATTCAGGAAGGCATGTCAAAAAACAGAACATATTTTAGATGCCATGGATGCTGAAAACTTTGAGAGAAAAACCAAATGGCTCCCAACCCCCCTTTTAGAATATTCTAGATGTTCATTCATCAATGTTTGAGCAACAAAGAGGTGAGCAGCCTTGGTCAAGGGGAGCCACAGTCTCTTGTGGTTCTAGTTTTTCCAAGACATTTGAAAGGATCAGTGCATTTTCATCAAAATGGCCAAACTGTTGAGCGATTGGTTACTTTCAATCATCTATAAAACCCGCAGGGCACAACCCATCCAGAGCCCCTGTTGCCATGCTTACCCCAGGATTATCACATCAGTATTCCACAACAGACAGGGCTTGAGAAGGCATACAAAGTTACACCTTCATGTTGAGCCCACCTACTTCCAGAACACTACTTTCCTAAGCGCTGATCCCGGAACAGTACTTACCAAAAAAAGAAGCCTGAGCCAGGATCAGTTGCAAGTGTCAGAAAGAGCATGGGGCTGATGCCAGACAGAATAAATTGTGCCCACCAGGCCTGCGCTTGCCATCTGGCATTATGTGGGAAGACAGTGTACCATAGTGGTAAAGGAGTAGGGCTCGTAACTGAAAAGTGGCCGGTTTGATTCCCCGCTGGGGCACTGCTGTTCTGTCGGGCGAGGTACTTAAGCCTGAATTGCCTCAGTAAATATCCAGCTGTATAAATGGATAACATATAAAAATTGTAACCTATGTAAGTTGCTCTGGATAAGAGCATCGGCTAAATGACAGTAATGTAATGTAATGTAAAAACTGGGGTAGAGAGAGGAGTGTGTGGTAGACCTTTGTCCTGTCTAGTAAACATCTGTCATCTGCTTGGTTGTAGATATGGAGATCAGTAGTTGATCTGCACCAAGCAGCAGCATCAAACACGTGACATTAGCAGCTCCCTGACAGCATCAGTCCGGGCCTCAGTGGAGTGCCTCTCTCCCCCCAGACTGGGCTTACGGCCCTCTGATCAGCCCTGATTCCTAACAGCAGTGGAACATTACGCCTCTCTGACTTTTGACTCCCTTTGCCACTCTGTGCAAGTCATTACAGCTGTGACATGAAATATTAAAATGGAAATTATAACAAACAAAAGCTGGTTCTGGAAGCCAGTTAGATTTTGGATGGCGGAACACACAGTGAGGCCGCTTGTCCTGTCTGTGAGAGTCATTTCCCTGAAGGAAGACTTTCACAAATCAGCATGTCGTTATTCATATATTCATCATTAAAGAACAAGGAATTGATGCTCAATTTTATAACCACACTACATATGTGTTTAATGTCTGATTAACAAAGTGATGTGGACCAGATTTTTATTTACCCTCACCAAGAACAATCAAAGCAGCAGCGCGCACATTTAATTTTTAAAATTCAGCAGAATTTATTCCACTGAAGAATTTTACAAATCAACAAGTCATCGGTTCCACATACATCACAAAAACAAATTAGTTTTATTTTCCCCCCTTTATGTCAACCCGTTTTGGAGTTGCCAGGCCTACAATGTCTGAGCGCACGCAGGAGCACTGAGGACAGACGAATGCAGTCCTCTGTCACACTTGCACACAGCTAACGGCTATGTTTTGCCCCACGAGTCACACAGCACACCACAGTTTTGTGGGTGCTGATTGGAGGATAGGCACTACTCTATCAATGTGATCTGTGCAACTTGCAGGTGCCCGAATAATCACGGGTTGCCTGAGAGTGGAGGGACAAGGACACTGCAGCTGACCTACACATCCCCATCCCTGACAGAACTAAGCCAGTTCTTTCCAGAAAATGACATGGCTGGTTTTCAGAAAGCCCATTTCTAGACAATGCATCACACACAGGCTTTGTGTCCATCTAACAGCTGTGTGGGCCTTTGATTTATTTCAAATGTCAAAAAGATACGCGCAGAAAACAACATAAAACAAAAAAAAGGTCTGTGTTTTTTACACAAGTCACCCCCCCACTGACTCATGTGCTATTAGTATGTATGACAAACCATGCTGCTATACATCACTCAAACCACGTCCTGATTCAGACTAGCTTAACTGGCCATTGTGGTGAGAGACGCATACAGCAGCTGCCTGAGTTTGTATTCGTACATTTGTTACAGTAAAAAAGGGGCTCCCCCATTCATGAGAAAGCCACGCTGTGTCCGGGGCTTCCCCAAATCTTACAGAGCAGGGTCATGATTAGGACTCAGCCTGGGCTTGGTTCGCTACCCGTCAGGCTCTTTGATTTAATGCAGTCTTGGTTCCATGTTCCTCTGAGTCGGGTCACTCGGAACAAGACCTCAGTGAATCAAACACTGAAGCATCGGTCCAAGAGCTTCCTCTGGGCCAGATCGGACTCAATTGCAATCAAGAGTCCACAGACGTTTTATTACCACATTGACAAAAGACCCTTCTCCTGTAGTTAGGGGGAGGGAAATAGGGTTTAAAAGGGGATGGCCCCCGCTTTCTCTGCCCCGCAGACCCCGTACGCCCCTCAGGAATTGGGGAACGCAAATTTGACCGCACTCAGTGAGTGAGCGCCGGCATTTGTTGGGGTCACGACCTTGGCAGGGATGGGGGGTTTCCCCGTCTGGCCCTGGCCACCTTACAATATGGCCACCCCGCCCCCATTCCCCGAGGGGGGACATCAGACTGCAGCCAGGAATGACGCAGCGTTTCCCGGACCGGACAGACAAGTCCCGGAAAAAGCCATCCCAACACGCCAGGGGGGCGGCAGGGTCACAAGGCAGCCCCACACCGGTCACAGGCGACTTCGCCCACTGCTCTGAGCTCAGCCTGCAGGTGATCAGACCCCATTTGGCCCCAGAGCCGTTCCGTCCCTTCGGCCTCGTACAGGCCTGATTTGAAGGCCATCTGCGACAGTACATCATTCAGCTCTTCAGCGATCTCCAAACAAACAGCAGGCCCGGGCAGCATATGTAAAATAATGCATGGGGAGAAGGGGGGGGACTCCGGGGTTCTCCACGGCGTCCCTGCCACAAAGCAGGGGTGTCCCACTGAGCTGCTGAATCACTGCAGGCTTTGGGGGTCACGTTCGGCTGTTTGAAAAAACCCTTCTGACAAGGAAATGAGAGTCACCATGAATCTCCAGCACCCAGGCTGGTGTGGGGGCACAGATACTGGTTAAGTCTTATTAAATGTAAAAATGTATGTTGTATAATGATAATGTTTTTTTTTTTAAAAAAACAATGTTTAGGTGTAGCGGAGGCAGGCCGCTACATCTGCGCCTCTCTCCTGACCTTCAGGAGGTCAAACTTGAGGGTCACTGGAAAAAAAAAAACACGGAATAAATTACAGTGCATAAATTATCTCAAAGGTCAGATGTATTCCGCAAGAATAATCCAACTGACCCACCTTGTTTTGTTTTGAATAATGAGAGAGATTAAGCCTGTAGGATATGGTCGATTAGTGAAGCGGAATCAATACGATTAATAACCATCACTGGGAATTTTCTAGCCAGTCCATTTATTCCCAGTGGCTGGATTTTATGAAACACCATGCCTTCGCCTTATTTCATCAATAATGTTGGTGCCGTCTCAAGGACAGCCTTGGGCAATTATGGGGTGAGTATGGCAGGCTGTTGCTCCGAGAAGGACCGTAATGAAGAGATCAATGTCAAATTGCCTTAAATGGTTGGGAGGACTCGAGCACTTTCACAATATAAATTCAGAAATCCTGCTGCTCCCCTGGGCTTCCGAGAGCCATAAAGCATTTTGTGTTTCAAAATCAACACCATTTATTTTGCATTATGTCAGGTCCCGTCCAATACAAACATTTGGGGAGCGTTCAGGTTGTTCTGTTTTCTGGGTTTCAGACAATAACGAGATTCTGGTTGTGCCCTGTTTGGTTCCTCTCTGTCCCCATGGTGACGTCTTTCAATGTTTTGTTTTATTATGAAGACTTCAACATTAGATATGCATAAAAATCCAGCTGCAAGCGCTCTGATTTATGACAGGATTCTGACGTCGGGGTCAGAATGTTACCTGGGGCTTCCAGTACCAGCAGAGATCAGGTGTCCATCCAGAAGGCAGCCACCACATTTACTAGCAGAAGCCTTTTTGGGAAAGATCCCTGCCAGCCATCGTGTGTCCTCAGACATCCTTAACGGCAAAACCCCCAGATTCCTCCTCATATTTTGCTGGCGTCTAAAATTAGCCGCACAAATGCAATCCATTTTCAGCTTTACGGGCTAGAGCAATTTAGCAGCGGATGGGCAATGCAGTCTTTTCCACTCTGGTGCTCGGGATTCAGGTTACATGCAAGAATGGAGGATCCATAAACTTAAGCATGAATACATAAGATGGATGTAAAACACAGGGCCAGAAAGATGACAGAAGCCTGAGAGCTGAGGTCTACCCGGAGTCACCCCTGCCCAGGCCGTAGATCACTGCAGAGGGAATGAGGGAGCTTTCCATCATGCGAGCTAAGCCCTGCTTGTTTCTGTGGCCGTTTTAGGGCCCCTGCTGCAGAATCCTGGGGCAGCCTAATCCCCCAGTATATTAAGAATATACTTCAGCTTTCTTTTCTCTGATCCCAGGATACAGAAGACTACAGGATGTGAACATGAAAAGGGAAGGGGAAGGAGAGCAAGAGGTGGGGGAGAGAGAGAGAATGGGAGAAAAAGAGAGAGGGAGGAAGAGAGGAGAAAGAGATAAAGGGACAGAGAGAGATGTGTAAGTGGAGTGGGAGAGAAAGAGTAAGACAGATGGGTAAAGGAAAAGACAGAGATGGGTAAAGAGAAGGAGGAAGAGAGACAGGAAAAAGAGGGAGGAGATAAGACGAGCAAGGGGAGAGGGAAAGAAAGATAGGAAGAGAGAAATTTGGGTAAGGGGAGAGAAAGATAGAGATGGGTAAAGGAAGAGATAGAGAAAGAGGAACAAGGAGAGAGAGATGGGTAAGAGGACAGGGAGAGAAAGATGGGTAAGGGGAGACAGAAAGAAAGGAAGATGGGTGAGGGAAAGGAAGAGAAAGAGAAGGAAGAGAGGAAAAAAGAGAGGGAGGAGATAACAAGGTAGGGGGAGAGGTGATCAGCTTTGCACCGGCTCAGCAATGCAGCTGGAGCTTGAAACTCTCCAGGCCCTTGCTGCCAAAACATGCTCCTCTCTGCATCACTGACTAATCCATATGGCCTGGGCCTTTGCAGAGGACAGAACATCGATAAGGCAGCTGTCGTTCTGTGAGCTGCAGTTCATCTGAGGCTCCAGAGCTTGGAATGGAGGCAGGGCTCAGACCTTATCTTTGAACTGCTAATGGTCCCGAATCTATTCTTGATTGATTGGTGTGGTTAAAAGGAGCGCCAGTCTAACTAAGGTCCACCCATCAGCAGGTCATTCTTTGTTTTACGTAATTATGGATGAAATTGCCTTTTCACCTTTGTACAAATCCCTTGAACAGTTCTATAAAGGAAAAAAGTTAAATATAAAGCCAAGAATCAGAATGTAGTTGCTCATAATTGGTTCATTGTGCAGAATCTAATTTCTTTGTCGTAACTAACATTATTTAAAGTGAAGCATGCAAAGGTAATACCATCACTTTACAAGCAATTATATAAAGAGGAATTGTTGCACAAGAAGGACTTTGATTTGAATTGACAGACTTGTTAATCATGGGAGACAGTCATAAGTGATTAGCTAGCACTTCTAAAAAGGTAGATTTTAAGATTAAAGAGGAATTCAGCTTTCCAAAAACATATTTCTTTCACCGGCAAATTAGTCATTTCCTTTTTAAGCATGAATAACAACAAGGTAACACCAACTCTAAATGTTACCAGCAGAGGACTTGGACCTACAAAGATGGAAACTCATTCTAAAGTGGATTCTGGTAATAGGAATCTTGTTTACATAAATAAAATCACAAAGACCCCCCTTCTCTCCTCCTTTTTTATCATCAGTGTTTCATAGTTCCTAATTTTTGTTTTTAATCATTATTATTCCTTATTCACTCTATAAATGTTATTACTCCATAAATATATTACTCTATAAACATTATATTCATGCATTTTTCATTGCTTTGTGGGAAGATCAACAGATCTTGTGTCTGTTGTGTCATACAAATAATTCAATTCACAGACGATTTTCCAAACCAAGGTTTCCTATCCATACATGTATCCTATCCCTACCAGATATAAACATAATCTCTTACTTCATGTTGTTTCTTTGGAACAACATATAACAACCATCATATAATTTTAATCTGTTTCACATATGCGCTGTGGAAATAGAACAAAGTAAAAAATAAGTTTTTAAAAATGTTTTAGCAATCTCCTACATGAAGCTACGAATGTAATCATTCACTTCTTCATTTCCTCTGCTAGCCCTTGCACACTTACACTTCTCCTCCCCATTAGCTAAGATGCTAACAGCATTACTCAGCCCTGCGTGCCACTGATCAGTACAATCAGACCTCTCGCCTGGCCCTGATCCACTCTCCTTGTGGGCCCAGGATGCAGTGGGGTTCTGCCGCACTGACCCGGTTCCATCTCCGAACCGGTCCTGTCGCTTTGCCATGACTCAGCGTGAGGGGTGAGATCCAGAACGAGCTGGTCAAATGTGAATCTCTCCTGGACCGGCACAGCTGTCCAAGTGCTACACACATGAGTGAAGAATGCATTCAGAAGCGATAAATTATGATTGCATTTGAGGTACAGCAGCAGGTCACTCACACACAATCAGGCTATTTGGGTTTGCTTGCAAGGAGCAAATTTGACCTGCTGTAGCAGTGATAGTGTACGTCTATTTCTGTGGATCTGTTCCTACTGAACACAGAATACTGCATCAAACTATACCTATTTAAAGGAGTAAACAATCAAATCCTGGGGGACAATGAAATCCTGATAACTGCACATGATCAGGAATGTTGTGACATAGTGCATTTAACCAACATATGCACATATATGCAAAGTGGAGAAAATGAAGTCAGTGGTATTCAAACAGGACTGGTTGCATTTTGTGCAATAAAATGGAGAAGATAATTGTTTGACGCACAGCTGTACAGAGCTGATTTGTGAACTGTCACACACAGCAGGTATTCTGCACAAGCTTACACCAGGCCACTGCAGATTCACACAGAGACATAAGTCAGAAGAAGACAAGCTCAAACACAAGTGGTGCAGCTTCACCCAAACCCCTAAAGACAGACCTATCAGCAACAGCTGCAAAGAGGCCTCAGGAATCTCCCGAGGAGCTGTACTCCTGAGAGAGAGATATCGTTACCTGTCTGTATCAGAGTCAGAATCAGCCTTTATGACTGGCCCTCAGGTGCCCCTCCCAGAGAGCAAGGGCGGGGTCAAGTTGGAGAACAGGAGGTCAAATCCCAGGCCCTCTAGCACCCAGCTGAACAGAACCAGACCTCCACCTCCTCCACATGGCCCTTGTGTGGATGTTTTAATGGCAAAAAAATAACCCATAAGCAGTTTGCAAACAAACCACTGCTAACATTGTCTTTTTACAAGGGGCAAGCTGATGGGGATCACAGTAATGACACAAACTTTCCACTTTGGTTCTGAATCCCAACTCAGTGGATCATTATATTACATTGTTGTCATTTAGCAGACACTCTTATCCAGAGTGACTTACACAGGTTACAGTTTCATTTATACAGCTGGATATTTACTGAAGCAGTTCTGGGTTAAGTATCTTGCTCAAGGGTACAGCAGCAGTGCCTGAGCAGGGAACTGAACCAGCAACCTTTCGCTTTATGAGCCCTGCTCCTTACCACTATGCTACACTGCTTCCCAATAATGGACACAGATTTATCGCTACACTCCATCACACCGCGCATCCACTGAAAGAACCCTGGTTACGTGCGAATTCCATTCCCAGCCTTTGGAATGCTCTGTAACGCGAATCCTGTCCTCAATTTAACAAGGTCAGCGGACTGCAAAACGGTTTCACCTGTACACTCGCCGGTGCTCGCGGGCTCTTATCAGCGTCGAGAGGCTCTGTACCCTGATTCTAGGCTTTCAGCCGCGTATCTGATGAACCATTTTCTTTTGTCGAACGCGGCCCATGGCAAATCTCCCGTCATCTGCTCTGAATCAGAAGTGACAACCCAAATTGCTCCCTTGCCTTTGTACGAGTCTCTGTTCCACAGTGTACAATTTCAAAGACCTTTCACCGAACACAATATTTATTGCACTAAACAATCTCTCTCATGTTTTGGATTACTCTTATGGCGACTTTATAAATACACATTCCCAGTATCCAAAGATCTCCCTGATTGATTTGATACAATCTGTGTTTTGTTTCTATTTGTGGCTTTTCTCATTTTCGTTAATTACAATTTTTTATGCATTATTGTTTCTACCTCTCACAGGAGTCGATCAAGTCTGCCATCTAGTGGTGGAGTTGATCGAATTTATATTATCATGTTACGTGTAATTAAAACCAATAATACCATCTTGATCCAGAATGCAAAAATATCAAAAATGTGCGTTTAATTACTCACTGAAATGTGACGCATAACTGTTGTGCGCGACTGCGCCATGTAGTCATATACAATCCAGTCCAATGAGTGCGCAAACAGGCCGTGGTCAAAACTTTGGGTCAACTGTAAAAAGGACCAGCCGTTGCCCTCGTTACAGAAAGGGTTTAAAATACTCAGTCCTGAGCTGTACAGATTAATTTAGTTTAAAATTGCGCAAAATTATGTTTGTTGCCTGCGTTACTAGAACACGGAAAACAACCTCACGGTTGAACTCCTCTACACCCCCCTATTCCCAACACACCTGTAGAAGTGATTGCACACAGGTTATCCCGACTACTCCATTAACTTCACTCTCAATCATCCAGCTGGAAGGCACTCAAAAGCCAATTAAGAAACTGTTCGTTGTTTTATGAAGACTTTGTGAGGGAAAGGGGATCCTGCCACAAACTAAAAACACTGCAAACACAAAACAAGCCAAATAAAATATCGAAAACAAGGGCTGTTTATTCAAAATTGTCAGATACACAGAATACACGGCATGCATGAGGTGCGCCTTCACTAGCTAGTGCCGTCCGTGGCATTGGCCGGAAGGGAAAGACTGCGGGAAACTGTTGCTGGACAGCGGCCAGGTCTAACCAACATTACGTTTTTCATAATGGCGTTTATGTAACGATTACAGACCATGCGTGTTTAATTGTGTTTACTGTAATGCTCATGGCGTTCGCGCATGCACGCTGGGGTGTACACAGATGTCCGGTGTGTTTAGCTTGGGTAGTGATGCATTGGGGAGCCGCGTTTGCTCGGTTTGAAGGACTTCTCTAAAGAAACAGCCCGCTAGTCTTGTTAATTGTCCGATGCACCGGTACGTGCCGTCACGACTGAGCGAGCAACATGCTCATTTACTGCGGTGCCTTCGATTACCGCGGAGGTCCGCGGAGTTTTCCAGGAATGACTGGGCTTTTCTGCTTTCTGATTGATAGCGTTTCGTGCGCAGTTCCAGTTGCTTATGTTAGGCCCGGTTTTGAAAGATGGTTTTAATAGAGGCGGCTAATCATATCTTCCAGTGTCAACAGTATGATGGTAACAGTGCTGACCTTAGCTCAGCGGAAAAATTCCTGCTCTGGCGTCGTGCACCTCCGTAAATGAACAGCGATTGAATTACTAAATGGAGTAATTAGAGGAAATGCTGTAATCTGAGTGAAAAATCAGTGGATTCAGGGAAAATTTTACCGTATTGAATGGCAGGATTTGAACAAAGGGCCAATGTATTGCTTTACTGGCTACTCTGTATGAGTCTTCTCATTACGCATGTGGCTCCTACGATATGACCTTAATGTACGTTGCCACGATACATGTGGCCCTGGAAAAAGGCCTCAGTTGTCATTATAACTGTCATTATCAGTGTTAATAATAGTATAATAGTAACAATCCAAGGACGTGTTTACACAAATTTAGTGGAAGTTCACACTGTGCCATAAAGACAAGCCTACTGGGTACAGTTACACAGAAGAGCTCTCAGTTGAGGAATGTCCTAAGAAACTGTTCTCATGGAGCCATGCACAATTTGCTGTCTGTGTCAGTCTGAATCAACACCAGCCACTCCCAGAGAGCAATGGTTGGGTCAAGGTGGAGGGTGGGAGGGTAAATCCCTTCGAGAGGCTACTGCATGGAGCCAGTGACAGCACTCTGTTCCAACTGCTGCTCTGGATCTTTTGAGACCAAGGCAGATCGCAGTCCAGCCAGAACCCAGCAGAACCGGACCTCCACCTGCCCCAGAACTCTGACCTGAAACATTTACTTAGGAACTCATGCGGAGGATAAGCGGAGACAGGACATTAGGCTTTAAGTCAAGGCGAGACTGGTTTCCAAGGACGGAATATGTGTAACTCATCCGCCGAGTCATAATTTGCATAAAGAAATCGCTGTCTCTTTGGTATTAACCCCCCGTCCTTTTTCAGTGGGTTGTAACAGATGAAAATGACTGGAAATATAACAAAATAGTTTGAAATGCATTTCAAAGCGAAGGATTTCAGGCCTGGCCTTGTGGTAGATTCAAAGCAGACGCTGCTTTTCGAAATAAATGGAAGCCACCGCATGCCCTCACTGGCCTGAGAGACGGCCGTGAGCAGAAACAGCCGGGGAGAAAGGCACTGCAGAAAGCTCTAATGACACCACTTCAATAGCACTTTGAAGATAATACATGGAGCACTAATATCAGAAACAACCACAATAAATAACCGTGGAGAGGGCTGATACAGCCACACCTCCCGTATTAAAAAAGAACAGCTTGTGTGTGGTGAGCGCTCGGCCACCAAATGACCCACATGCATGAACCAGGTAGGGCCTGCACATCGGTAGTGGTTGAGGTGATGTCTCTACTGTTTCAGAGCTACCACCTGTACAAGCTTTGAACGGTGGAGATCATTAAAAATACAGATATGCCACCTGAAGTTAAAAGTCGAGCTTCTGTTAGTCGCTTGTGCATTAGGGAGATGGGAATCCCATCTCAATTCAGTGTCATGTTGATGCCAGAGCATGAGACTGGAATGAAATGGAAATTACCAGTCATTTCATTACATTGTTGGCATTTAGCAGATCCTCTTATCCTGAGCAGCTTACACAGGTTACAGTTTTTTTTTACATGTTATCCATTTACACAGCTGGATATTTAGGGCAGTTGTGGGTCAAGTACCTTGCCCAAGGGTACAACAGCAGTGCCCCAGCAGGGAATCAAGCCAACAATCTTTTGGTTATAAGTCCTGCTCCTTGCCACTATGCTACACTGCTGCTCCCAGGTTCCTCACTTTTCAGTGGACAGGTCCGCCAGGCTGTGAAGCGCAGTGACCCTTTAACCCTGAGCCTGGAGTCAGTGACCAAGTGACACCATCGTTGCCAAAGAGGTGACCCTTTAGGCAAGTGACTCGTAAAGGCCCAGCATTTTTGACTTCCTCCTCCCCACACCTCACTCTGCCCCTGTGACCCCACTGTAATGTTCCAGCCCCTTCAGCTCTCACTCCAAGACCCCATATGCGCTCAGTATTGCTTTTATCTAAATACAGTACATTCAACAAACATTTTTGACAAAACAAACAAGGCCACTTCATCACAGAAATAATACATTCACTGCACACTCCAAATACACACATTTCAGAACTGCACTTTTAATTGAGGTATTAATATTCATTTATTTGGCAGATGTTTTTTTTTTAATCCAGTGATGATATTTTACAAGGCTAACCTGGTAAGATGCATTTGGTACAATTCACAAGAGCAATAAGAACAACTGTATAGGTATAAAAAAAAGCTGGTAACGCATATGATTAAGCATCAAGGTATATCAAATGGAGATGGATTTTAATGTACCAAACTATATTAACACACATGTGCATGTGTACAAATGTGAAATGCTAAGAGAGAACAGACATTGCATGGATCCATACTAATAGTCCCATTACGTACAGGGTTTTGACCCAAAACTTTAGATTGGGTGGGAGATTACATAACCTGATATACATGTGACAAAGATGTTTCCATGACTTTAAATAACTCTGGAATGTTGGCCCATTCTCCAAAATATAGGTTGTGCCCTTCAGAGCCTGATTACAGGACACGTTTGGCAGACATAAGGCGGGAATTCTCATTTCGGCATAAATGACAACAGGACCAAGAGGTAAGCTGGACCTTTGGAAAATGAAAGTTATCCGTCATCCTTGGGCCTTTGAAGTTGAAAATGAGTTCTCCTCCTCCTCCTCTGCACTGTCTGCAGTGCAGGTTAGCCACCCCCATAACCTGCAGCATACTTTGCTTAAGTGGTAAGATTTACACAACTCTTAAGTGCCGCTTCTCTGATGCGGCCGGAGCCATATATCACACTGAGTTAAAACATACTGAACCGTCAAGCGACCGCTTTGAAGAGGGTCGGGCAAAAATAAAGCTGATTTTGTTATTTACTACCTGGAGGAGCCGTGCCTGTCGTTCATTTCCAGAGACCATGCAGAGGCAAGAGACGCGTGGAACTGGCAGGCAGTTTGGCTTTATTGTGCCGTTACCAACCATCTGACATTACTGCAGAGGGTTTGCCTGGAGAGGTGGCAGCCACCCTGACAGGAAACCCCCCGGGGCTCCTGGAAGTCACACCTCTGCTAGTGTTGCAGTTTCCCACTTGAGTGAGATGTTAAAACACCAAAACCTAAAAAAAAAAAAAAAAAAAAACCCTGCACGAATAAGCAGATACAGACATACCAGCTGTACATTAAGACACAATGTTTTCTAACTGACAAAACATGTTATCGGTAGTCACAAGGATGAATGGACACTGAAGTGCTTCAGTGATTTCTCAGTTTTGAGATCTGATGCCCCCTTTCTGTGCATCTGTGTATTGCATTGTTTTTTTTCCCTGTAAACCTTCATATGCATTTCACTTGCTTACAGCTTAGAATAAGTTTTCTAAAACAAGGGTATAATCAAGTTTGCGCTTTTTAATAATCAAGGTGATTGAAAATAAAAGCAAAGGTGCAATCCCACGGTAAGGTTAAAATAAGGTCCATCTCCCACCAGCAGACCTTTGAAGTCACAGCTGAAACATTTTAATTTGCAGTTATGTTGAAACGGTCACATTCTCAACATCTGCTGATAAACATGCACTTTTCCAGTGAAATATTGCCTACTGGAAAAACAAATCTGTCATAACAACAAAGAAAGGAAAAACACTTGCGAGTCAATACAAAAATAATTACAAATAAATTCTCCCAGTGCATGAATGAGATATGGCTTCAATCAAACGTAATATGCTACATAAAGAACCTCCTGCATTGATTGGATTGAGACAGGTTAAAACTGAGCACGGTGCTTCTCTAGCTTACTAATTAGTGGTGCTGACATGTATGATGAACCGTTTCTAAGAGGCTGTGATGCTCCCTAGCAGAGGATGGTTGCTATGACGATTACCAGCGCGCACGTGAGAATGGGCGTGGCCTGGAGTCGCGAGCGGGTGACGGACACGGCGCCGGACCTCGGCTTCTCGCCGCACTTCTGGCAGTCGTCCCCGCAGAACGTGCAGAAGGACGCGCGCCGCAGCACCTCGGAGCGATACGTCCTCTCCGCCCTCCGCCCTGCGAAGACGCACAGAAATACTGACGGTCATACGGATGCAGAGTTTTTTTTTTGGCCCCATTTAAAGTAGCAGTAAGTGGCCCTGATACATTACATTACATTGCAGGCATTTAGCAGATGCTCTTATCCAGAGCTACTTAACATGTGTTACAGTTTTTACATGTTGTCTATTTGTACAGCTGGAATATTTACTGAGGTAGTTGTGGATTAAGTACCTTACCCAAGGGTACAGCAGCAGTGCCCCAGTGGGGAATTGAACAAGCAACCTTTTGGTTATGAGCGCTGCTCCTGTGCCACACTGCCACCCACTGCCAACATACAGATGTTGTTTTTGGCCCCACTTTTAAGTGGCATTAAATGGGCCTGATACCTGTGTACTTACACATGATTTTTCTTTTGAACCTTCATTATGACTATTGTGTACATACACACTGCACTAATGTTACCACATAAGCAACAAACAGATTTAACAATTGTATGTGATATTGTGTGTCTATACATTTGTCGAATGTATCGCTTTACCTTAGTAGTTTCCACATAAATGCACAGGATCTAGGGGCATTTAGCAAAAAGAGGCACCTTTTTCTTTATTTTTAAAGGGGAACACCAATGACAGAAGTGCAAAAACATGGACTTTACTTTCGAGAACTGCTCATCAGTACAATTCTGCCATCTAGTGGTGAAGCGAAGGTACTATAGTTACACTTTGAGGGAGTGGCTCCCTGAGTCAGTGAGTGATTGAGTGAGTGAGGGAGACAGATGAGGGCTGCTAAGGGATAGGCAAGAAGAGTCAATGCCCCTTCTATGGGTATCAAATCCAGTATTCTTGGAACTAAACGCTCTCAGTCTGCCTATGTTACCAACTCATGCAGATTCGCAGAACTTCAGATAATCTGGTGGTTATGGTTTATTTTGTGTGCATGCTCACAATGCATCCAGGTGACACATTGAGCAGTGTGTTGTGTAGTGATGTACGCAAAGTGAAATTGTGAATGTCTTACGGGGCTCGTAGTAATCATAGACGGCAACCAGAGCTTCTTGAACGCCGGCCACTTTGAAGTCCCTCACTATCGGGATTTCCATACACACCTGGGATGCGGTCACCTGTGAATGATTCCCAACAGGAATAAGCCAACTGTGAACATGTGGGGTGTCATTGATTTCGAAGGCCACAGAACTTAATGAAAAAAACAAACCAAACTGAATTCAGACTTGGGATTATGTTTTGTGCTCGTCTATTTTACCACTGAAAAGCGGGCACAGTCATTTACTGTCAATAGTTTACTGATTGACACCAATTGGAATGCTCTCATCTCTCCAGTGAAACATTTTGATTGGTTCAATAGCACACAATTACTCCAGAAAGGTGTAAAAACAACATCTGTCCAGTGCCATCCAAAAAAAAGAATCAGTTGGTCGGACAGTGGAAACAGGCAGGAACAGATTGGATTGATTTGGTGAATATATGTATTAATTAGATGCAAATGACCATGGTCATGAAGGCAAGGTGGATCTGCATTCCCACCTTGCTCCCACACCTCTTACACCTACAAATGAGCAGATCCACACCACGCACTCTGCTGCGCATTGTCAACTCACCGAATCCAAGTAAAGGACGACTTTACCAGGGGGCGTTTCCACTTTCCTTATGACGTCATCGGTTTTGACCCCGCCCTCAGCTAGCCTGAACCCACTGAACATGCCCACCTCCATCAGGACCATGCCCGTCTGAGTGATGCGCTGGTTCTCCAGCAACCTGGAGGCCGAGACACGAGGTCAAGAAGACACCTGAATGTTCAATCTCTCCAGTGACTGTGGCACAAGTGTGATTTGTTACTGAATGAAGCAACTGGATTTAATGCAGTAAATGAGTCTCACAGTTTGGGAAATATGGGTTTAGAATGTGTTATCTTGATCTTATTATTAGTCATAAGGGTTCCCCTTAAAACAGGGTTAAATACATATATACATTACATTACATTCATTTAGCAGGCGCTCTTATCCAGAGCAACTACCGGCACAAAAGAACAGAAGTGTATCCACTCAAGTTGAATGAGCAACCAGTGTCAAACCAGGTTAACAATACAAGTGAGTGTGAGCATAACACAACTATACAGTTGTAAAACACACGTAAATCATCCAGACACATAAACAGCAGTACACACAAACAATAGATAAAAAGTATCTCTTTACATGACCTTTCAATATGAATGAAGTTTGACATTTTCACATAGCACCTAAAGACTTACTCACGGAGTCAGACAGTTAAAGCATTTTCTCCCCCTTTGGGATTAAACAGGTCTCATGTTCACCTGGTACAGATGGATAGGGAGATGTGGTCCAGGTCCTGCTCATCGTCTCTGACATCAACGGTCAAATCAAAAGCCTCACGGTCGGCTGTGTCCCTGCGCCTCCTCGACAGGTTCCCACTCTTCAGGTTGTAGAACACATTCAGCTGTTTCCCAGCGAGGACACAACAATGACGGTGAATTAAAACAATGGCCTGTTGTGTTACGAACAAATGCATGCATATAGCATATATCCTTCACCCATAGTCTATTCTTCCGTCTATAAGCACAAACCATTTTATCAGAGACCAGCCAGTAAAGCTGAAAACAGGAGGATAAACAATTTCATTACATTACATTATTGTCATTTAGCAGTCGTTCTTATCCAGAGCGACTCACATACATGTAGGTGTATGTACAGGGAATTGAACCAGCAACATTTTGGTCATGAGCCCTGGTCCTTACCGCTATATGACAGTGCTGCCCTATTTCATCCTTACTGCACTGATAATTTTTATTTTCTTTCATTTGCAGGTAATATCCCAATTTCTGCACTCCATTACTTTACATTACAACATTATGCACATCCAATGGGTGGTGTGTTCGATACTCAAGTGGCATCATATGCACGGTGCTTGAAGTGGACTGTGCACCAGTTTGATTCCTGTTCCAATGCCTGAACCTATGAGTGTCGAGATGCCTTCTCTGTGAGCTTTTAACATGCGTAAATGCGGAATTTCAACATGCAGCGAGTCTGCACATATCGTGCATGTTGTTTTCAGTCCCAAAAAGCGCTTTCAACAGAGGGGAAGGGTCACACAGTCCAAATGAACGATTTGATGAATGAATTATCCATGGCGGCTGAGGCAGAGCCGAGCTGGCTGGATTGATGTTTTCGTAATTCTGGGAAAACAAGGGAAAGGAAGCCTCCACTAGCCTATTTTCACTTACTCCAAAGACACAACACAGCAGGAAATAGCTCCCTGTGGACAAGGCACGGAAAAACCTGATGTTTAGAGCCGCCTGCAACTGAGAACAACCTGGCCTCATTAAACACAACAGAGGTAGAACTTTCCCCAATGCGCTCTCACAGATACCATGGGGAGACATGTGGAGGGCAAGCAGTATGTTCCAGACATTAAAATCTAATTTAGCAGAGCAAGCCTTTTTTCAATTATATTATGCTGTTGCATCGACCCTTCTCTCCGCAATGTTTGTTGGATGCTTTGGAAGGCCTGGTTACTGTATCCGTCCCAGTTGCTGAATGTCAGTGTTAATATTCAGAACTGTTGTTGGTCAGAAGTTCTGGAGATGGGATACACAGAGTGCAGAACAATCTCCATCTGTGCACTAGATTGCAGTTATAATAACTGACCCTGGAATCCTCTGCTGGTTCTCTGTCATCATTCCAGAGCACGGGATGTGCATATCTACTGATCTTCATATCATCTGGATGGTCTGGCAGATGACTAAACTAATGCATCCATGTGATGTAGAGACTAGTGGATCTGTGCAGTGTCTGCTTTGAACTGATGCCAGTGCATAGGACTCTGCCATGTCACATGACTTTCTGCTTCAGCATCATGGGCAAAGTTGCTCCAGAATGGAGGCTGCTCTACTTTGCTATGTTTTAGCGTTTGTATTAATTGACAGTTTGGAATGACAGGCAATGTCCCCAAAACTCTCATTTATTATTTAATGCGAAACCTGTTGCTCAAATGAAGTGTTATTTAATGATGCAGATCTTCAGTACCTGAAACAAAGCAAATCCTCTTCCCTCCATAGAGACATTTAAGTGTATGTTTCCCCTTGGGTGAGTCTGTAAAACATAAAATATTTTTTATTGTCTTGTATGTTTGAACTTACATCAACGCAATGGAAATATCCCAAAGTCTTATAATATAACTCAATGACACCCTTCACATTACAAATACAACAAACAAAAGTTTCCATAACACATTTCTGTGTCAGAGCTACTTTGTTGGCAAAAGAGAGCCGTAAGTCACTCGGCTAAGACATACACTGTGGGCGTGCCTCACCTCCTGGCTCTGGCGGAGTAAATAGTTGCTGGAGTTGATGGTGAAGTTGGCCACGGTGTGCGAGGGCGAGGTGGTGACTTTAATCCTGAGGTCGATGGCCTGTGACCCGCTGAAAGATGCGTAACGCGACAGAGCATGCAGGGCGATTATAGTGTCCTGTAAAAAAGGGGAGAGGAAGAGAAAAGTGTTTGATCATTTGATCCCTAAACAGGAGACGGAGTGATTCTGTACACTACTGCAATTATGGACATCTGTTGTATTATGTCACTGCACAATGCATTCTACCACAGGAAGTATCCGATTGATTTCCTGAAGGGACAGAGGCA
The DNA here is from genome assembly GCA_019176425.1 of Megalops atlanticus. Classification (NCBI taxonomy): domain Eukaryota; kingdom Metazoa; phylum Chordata; class Actinopteri; order Elopiformes; family Megalopidae; genus Megalops; species Megalops atlanticus. The sequence continues at coordinate 5,092,119 of CM032887.1, forward strand.
TGTTATCCTTTGTTTCAGCCAACACTCCTGTCTTGATTTGAACAGGTAAACACATGAACTTGAGTAACACCCATTAATCTCAGCATGGTGTGCCTCTCAGCCAGTCATAGCAGGTAAAGTGAAGCATCTGTTCTGTCCTCACACTTTTTTGGTTTGTCTGTTTTGTTTCATCCATCCATAATGTGAGCTTTGCCCAGAGCAGAGCCAGATCAGTCTGTGCAGTTGGAACACTGTACAGCATCTTAGGTTCCAATGATACTTTGATTAGCTGCTTTCAGTGTAATGCATTTTGGATATTCCATTTTTCACTTTTTAAAATCACAAGTCACATCCCAGTGTCCACTGATCACTTTTCAGCTGAGGAGAGTGCAGGCTTGTGTTTTTGGTATTTCTGGATACGCCTGAGGACCATTTGGGTCCAAAGGTGCTCCGGTAGAGTGCCATCTTGAGATTTTGGTTACATTGGGAGGTGGGGGGCTGACCTGCGTGGATCCATAGCCCCCCAGGTGGTTTCGCTGCTGGCTGAGCCACTTCATGAGGGTGAAGCCCTCCACCACCTTGGCCTGCGTGTAGAGGGACAGGAGGGTGTAGGCGGCCATCTCGATGTCGGCCGAGCGCGGCTGCCAAGAGGCCACCACCACATCCGCGGAGCTCCAGAACACGACCCCGTCTGAGGAGGGAACACCCGTCAGACCGAGGGGACCCGGTGGACAGCCATTGTTCACGCTGTGTGTGTAGCCACTCAAATAGAGGAGTACGTAAGCTAATACCTCTGGTTAAGTATTACCATACAAGCCATCAAGGCTAAACTACAGCCAGATATCGCCATGGCAACACCCAAAACCTGTTCTGAATTATGGAAAGAGTACTGATGAAACAAAAGTCTAGATACGTAAAATACAATAAGACCACCACAATCCCAAAACAAGTTAGTGAGATCAATACAAGTTAGTCCACAGTTCTTTTTTTAAATTGTTGAATGATCACCAAATAATGACTGTACAGTTTGAAAAATATTCATCAAGTACCTTTATCTTCATATATTGTAGACACATTATTTTCTATAAAAATCACAGTCATCAAAATCATGAACCGCTGTTATTTCCCATTAAACTCCCACAAATACAGCGCCCTCCATGTTTATTCATACCTCTGATTCAACAGGGGGAACAAAAGTGTGCTATAACAGCACCATGTACATACTGGATCATTTTTTCTTATTATTTTTTTATATTATACTTTAATCATAACTGCACTGGACAAAGTAAAAACACCATTCCCAAATAATGATTTTTATTGCAGAGAACATTTACTTCGATTTACATCCCTGTAGTTATTTTTCTATTTCCCCTGGCATAATTTGAAGTTTTTTACCTTCCTCCAGGAAGAATATCTCTCTGGGTTTTTTTGAGTTTTATTTTTTCAAGCTATACCCTGTTTTGTTTGTATTTAATGAATAAATCTGGTAGGTACTCTAAGAGGAAATCGGTGGCTTGGTTATTACCTTGTACATCTGCTCTGCTCAGTAGCTCAGTCAGGGCCATTTCTGCACTGGAAGACCTTTGGGCCAACGACAGGGCATAGGCCACCAGGCACAGGCTGTAGTTGCTGGAGATCCCCTCTACGACCTTAGACTCCAGGTAGGCCAGCGCCTTGGACACTGTGCCAGAGTACAGGTCCTGAGAACGAATGACAGTGTGAGGTGGCATGACATGAACCAGCATCAATAACAATTGGGCAGTAAAGCAAAAATGGGTGGAGCCATATCATTATTGCCAACCATTCATGGTGTTTTGCAATGGAGGGCAAAATGTTTTGATTGGTTCACACAAATCAGTGTTTGACAGCACCCACAACAGGGTCATAAAGCCCCACAATGCTATCACTAGGGAACAGCGGTGGTTCCACAGGCATCTATGTGGTCTCTTAACTGCTAAGCTGGGGCAAAATATAGATGGGGAAAAATATATTATAGACAAATGCGGCCAAATAATCATACAAGATACAAGTCTAAAATGGTGTCATTGAAATTACCTTGTAGGTCTGGTCTTCCAGCAGTGCCATCAGTGTGTACGCAGTCAGGGAGATGGGGCCGTCCAGCCCTCCCTGGAGTTCGGTGTGAATGACCCTCCCCGGCTCCAGGAAGGCCCCGTTTGCCCCCTGCTGGCTGACGATCCACGCCGCCGTCTTGGACAGCACGCCCGCATCGATGGAGATGAACAGGCGCGCCTGGAGGAAGCACCGCAGCACGAACGCAGACAGCCTGCGGGCGGGGAGACCATCATGTTACATCACATCACATCACATCACATCACATCACATCACATCACATCACATCACATTACATTACATTACATTACATCACATCACATGACATGCATTTAGCAGACGCTCTTCTCCAGAGCGACTTCCAGCACAATAGAACATAAGTGTATCCATTCAATTTAAATGAGCAACAGTGTCAGACCAGGCTAACGACACTCCCAGACCAGTGAGCGTGAGCTTGTGCAACTTTACCCTGTGCTTTCTGATGTCTCAATACCGAAATTAAGAGTGAGCACACCCACGCCTGCGGCGAAACCCAGCTACGCACCATGTGCTGCCAGAGGCGTCGCTGTCCCCAAAGGCACTGAAAGAGCCGTCCGCTCTCTGATAGGACAGCTCTCGCTGGTAACCTGCACAGGTACAGTTTCCACCATTTTAAAACGCTTTCTTCTGAGGCCCAGTCTTTTCCGGACATAACCCAGAAGGAAATTACTTTTTAGTAATTATGGTGTGATAAACATGAGGAATTGATAGTGTAAAGCGCATATTTGAGTGTTTGAGTATATATATATGTGTTTGCATATATACATGTGGGTATGTGTGTATATACATATATAAACACGTACATATACATATAACTGTATATACATACACATGTGTGGCAGCTGATGTCTAGCTAGTTGACATTGTAAGTATATGTAGTTGATATATTTATTATATATGTATAAACATGAATCAGTGGCATCATGGATGCTCAAACCAAACTGTAATCCAGAGGATTTGTCTAAATCTTCCATACCATCAGCTCAAAATGTTCTCCATATCCAACACAAATACCTGAGCCACTGAGAAAAGAGACTCCCATACAAAACCTGACTCATGTGATTGGTCAGATCTCTTTTGCAGGGGTGCCGTGTGATTGGATTAAAGCCCGCTCACCTTCCATCATGAAGGACACGGCCCTGCTGCGGACGTCCTCCTTGGTCTGGTTGGTGGTGGTGAGGTACTGCAGCACGTAGATGCCGGGAGCGAAGTGAATCATGTTCTGCTCCCCACAGCCGTACGGCATCTGAATGAGGGACTCCAGCCCCGTGATGGACGGGCCCAGGATGTCACCTGTCACACAGCGAAAACGCCACGCAAGGTCACCAAACAGAGCAGCTAGGGCACGTGTCTGGACACAGGAGGGAGACGTTTTAAAGTGACTTCGCCAAACCACACTGTGACTGTGCATTTCAGTGCATCCTACAGGTAAATCACAGGAAAACACTGGACTCTGCAACCAACTCAATATACTGCATGTAGACACAATAACATATTTTTCAGCATTACTCAACTCTTCATATTACTGCTTTAACTCTGAGCTAGAAAAAGACAGAGTGCAAAAACCACACTCTGCAAGCACAGCATTTTGAATTTCTTCCATGTTATGTATAAAACACCTAACAATGTAAAACTGTATGACCCCAAGAGCAGATTCATCTTTTTCTGTTTATGTAAACTCAAGCCTAATGTCTTTTTTCCTCTCTAACTGTTCTTAACTGCTTTTGTAATTTGTCTTTTGGCCTGTCTTATCACACCGAGAGAGAGAGAGAGAGAGAGAGAGAGAGAGGGAGGGAGGGAGAGAGAGAGAGAGAGAGAGAGAGAGAGAGAGAGAGAGGGAGGGAGGGAGGGAGGGAGGGGAGGGAGAGAGAGAGAGGGAGGGAGGGAAAGGAGAGAGAGAGAGAGGGAGGGAGAGGGAGAGAGAGAGAGGGAGAGGAGAGAGAGGGAGAGAGAGAGGGAGAGAGAGAGAGAGAGAGAGAGAGAGGGAGGGAGGGAGAGAGAGAGAGAGAGAGAGAGAGAGAGAGAGAGAGAGAGGGAGGGAGGGAGAGGGAGAGAAAGAGGGAGAGTCCAACTGCCCGGTCCTAGAGTGCTCAGTAGTGCCACCATTGCAGCAATCAAAGGTGCTGCGGCAGACTGAGTCATAAACAGCCCTGCTAGCGTGACAGTAACAGCCCAGCACCCCACAGCAGGACTGTGAGACGGATAAACACCCAAGCAGCTGCTTGCAGTCTGCGTACCATAAAACATTAATCCCGCACATTGCCAGAAGCTGTCATGTACATTTCCCTTGAAATCTAATATATATCATCCCTGAAGGTCAGCTTATGATTTCTGTGTCAGGATTTCCCGTGAGCGTACTCTAAACACAAAAACAAAAAAGAGATCGCCCGCTACAAACGCCGATGTAAACACTCTGTCAACTGTGAGAACGGCCCTTTGCAAGATGGACGTCTCTGAGACCCAAAATGAACTGTAGACATACCAACAATAGCCACTTCCGCTCTCTGGCTGCCCGGTACCACATCTGGGGGGAAGTCGAAGAGGATTTCTTTGTGGAGGTGCTGCTCCACAGGGGGCAGCTCCAGGAACAGAGACTTTGTATATGACTTTTCTATTCCCTCTGCCTGCGGGAATCAACAGCAGGGACATTCACGGACGTTACATTAATCAGCGTGGAATGTATTTCTGGCTCAAGATGACCTAGACAACATCACACAATAAATAGACTCACATTTAAAAAAAAATAAAGCACTACTATAGACCTTTAAATTTAATAGTTTATTTCTATACCTACATAATTTTTGTATGTTTTTTGCCCCATCTCACTCCACCACTTGGGGCACCAACTATCATTATGTCACATGCAGATGAATTTTATGGGTGATACCATTATGACAAACATGGGGTTGTACAAGGTGCAATCTCTGATCTTCCTCTGTGGCTCATTTTCCATTCACCCTTTCCCCAATTAATGTAATTAAGGAGATTAGGAAAGCAGGTGGCACAGTGCACAGTTTTTGCAGGTAAATAAATATATAAAGGGAAAAAATTAAAGTAAAAAGCAGAAAACAAAAACAAAACAATTGGAACTTTGTCCATAACATGAAACTATGAAGTGCATTTATTTAGGTCAGAGGGTGGGCTTTAACATTTCAGAGGGTACACATTAACATTTCCAATTCATCCAGTTGACTTTCCCATCATACCTTTACCAGAACCATGCCGACCACCATATCGCTGCCAAGGGTGGAGATGGCGTGCGCCTTAATGGAGATCATGCCGAGGACTTTGGGCCTTATGGGAAAAAGGACAGAGGCGCCGTCCTGGCTCCCCACGGAGACTTTCTGCGCCCTGGCCCTGGGGGAGGTGCCATTGTCCGAGAAGACGAACTCGTAAGAGGCGCTCTCCTCCACGAGCACCGCGACCTGCGGAGTCAAAAGGGAGGGGGATGCGGGAAATTCGCGGGTATCCCTTACACTCCGGCGGAGACACAATGGCAAAGTCCACAGAAAAGCGCCGTCACAGAGCAATTGTAACAGAGGCTATAGTACCGTAAGACAAAGGTTTCCTGGCCTCTTGTGACAATGACACATGTCAAGGCCGTTTGTAAAGCCCTGTTTGCTGTTAAATAAGGCTGGAATAGGATAGCGGGGAAACTTAATACGCCTTTTTGTACAGCAAGTTTGGGTGTTCATTATTTGAAGGCAGGCACATCTTTTGTCAGCCAGATTATAAAAAACGTGCGAAAAAGCTGTCTTTTTTTGCACAGTCAGGATTATTGGAAAGCGAAACAGCACCATCTAAGTTTAAGTTCTTTGGAATGAGCTGGCTTTCTGCAGGGGAACACATGGTCAGATAAAAATACAGATGACGCAGTATTATTTACGAGCTGCAGTACTTGACCGCAACCAGCTGAGCTGAAGAAGAGTGCTATGGGGAGCTGTGCAAGACAAGAGGCTCTAAAGGAAGAAAAAGGACCATATGAGACCAGGGGAAATCTATCGGACACCGGTGACCGTGTGTTCACCTCCAGCCTCTGCTGCAGGTAGTTGAGGACCTCGACCTCCAGAACCAGCTGCTCTCCTCGGATGATGTAGGGCGGGAGACTCATGGACAGGAAGAAGTCCTGGAGAACGGTCAGCTGTGGAAACACTTAAGAGTTACCCCCCAGGGGCCAGTCCTCCCCCCACACCGCCACAAGACGCACCACCTGCAAAAACCTGCACGGGCCCCCACTGGAAACACTGAGCAATATTACAGCCTTTTAGCGGGACACTACCATGTGTGGATTCCTGGAAGGAAATGATCTACGTTCGCTCGGTCTGAAATAATGTCTACGGGTCACGCAATGTACAGTAATCCCTTGTTACTCGCAGCTTTGCAATTTTCTGGTTTGTGTGTGTGTGCGCTCTACTCAATTTGCTGGTTTATGTGTGTGCCCTCTGGATAAGAGCATCTGCTAAATGAATGTAATGTGATGTAATGTACTGCACCATCCATTCCAGGCTTTTGAATGGCTGAAGGCACTATGTATAAAGAACTGCTCCACACATTCCATACCCCATTAGCACAGCACATATACAACACATTCCCCATGAATAACAAGGGATTAAAGTATTTCACTGCTGATTTACCAGTGGGAATACAATAAAGTAAAATGGATACGATGCAATTCAAGTGAGAATATACTGTGCTATGCAACTGTTTAAAGTGAGGGGTTATAGCAGGATTTTGGGTTCAGTTTAGGTTTAAGTTAGGCGTAAAGTTAAAGATGGGTTTTGGGTATAGCTCTGATATTAATTCAGATGATCTAACAGTACAATTACAAAGAAAAACTGACCATAGAAAGTGCCTTCATACAGTCCTTCACCCATACTCTGCATCTGACCATTAACAATAAAGTTATAATAAATTGTGCCAGGTTAAGTGTGTCTGAGAAAATCTCAAGGTACCTTTGCCGGTGTAGAAGTGAACCCCAAACCCATGCTGTCTGACATGACGAAAGCACTGGCGAACCAGGTAGCAATGCTGTCTGGCACTGTGAAATGGAGACTTCTCTTTGGCTCGCTGCAAAACAGAAAATAAAACACAATCAGCCATCGTCATACGTCATCTCGTTCAGACCTGAAACTAGTCTTGCTGCTCTTCCCTCTACTTTTTGTAGAGTTCGTGAATGTGTGTAGGCTCACTAGCCTCAATCACAAGAACATATTAGATAAAAAAGTCAGTTACACAGTTCAGAGTCCATGGGAAAGTTACCCTTCTCTATTCCCAAATGGACCATTTCACAGATGTGTGCATATTCAATATCCCTCATATAGATGCCCTAGCCTTAGCCTTAGAAGCATTAGTCTCCCCAGGTACTTTCTCCCAGGTGTTAACTTTTCCAGGTGTGCTTCTCCCCAGGTGACAGCTCCCCAGGTGTGTTTCCCTCATGTGTTTCTTCTCCAGTTCTTTTTCCCCAACATGATCATCCTCATGAATTTGCTTCCCCAGATGTTTTTTTCTCAGGTGTTTGTCCCCCAGGTGTGTGTTTTTCCCCAGGTGTTTTTTTCCCTCAGGTGTGTTGCCTGCAACTCACCTCATGTTGGTCTCCAGCCACAGCCAGGTCTCCAGGGAGTCCCTGCACACCCGAGGCTCCGGCTCCACACCCTGTGGTCGAGTCGGAGTTTCCTCCTCTGCAGTGGGACACACAGGATTAGCACTGCAAACATCCACTCTGTGCAGTGGTCACACACACCACCAGAGCTCTCACTCTGAGACCAAGATAAGCAGAGCATGAGATAGGCACCAGCACAGTGTCATAACACAGCATATATATATGATTGTGGTTATTTATATGGTATTCCTGCATGGTTTTGACTCAGAAGCAGTCATCTTAATACACTGTCACTGTTATGGATGAATTACAGTAATTTTACCTCTGAAGGTAGTCATTTTTATACACTGTCAGACCCCAAACTCAGAGGAACTAGGGCTAACGGACAGCCTCCTTTTTCCATATTCTGCTTCAGAACATAATGAGGCCACACGCAATTTTAACTTAGGGCATTTAGTCTCTTAGCCAAGAGAGCACAGCGGAGCTAACAGTACCTGATACAACGACTTGTATCACAGTACATGAGACAACACCTTCTGGCTTGTGTAACACAACTGGAAAGCTCAGCTGGCAGTTTTGTTGTTATTGTTGCTTTATTTTAGCCCCCAGCAGGTTGGCTAGCTATTTGAGAGAAATCTGAGAGAAAAAAACTAGATACCACCAAAAGGTAGATAGATAGATAGATAGATAGATATACAAATAAATAAATAAATATATACAAGAACAGCTAATTCCAGCTCCCTCATTCTCTATAGCAGCAAACACGAGGCTTATTCAAGATGATAGAGTGAAATCAGGTAAGCTCAAAAGGCACGCATTTGGAATGAAATGTGATGTGTGTTTATAGTATCTAGCTCTTCAAAGTTGTCCAGTTAGACTTTAAAACTTACGAAAAATCACCGGCACCGGAGACAATTTGGCATCAGTTAGCACCATGATGTTGCAAGCCTGGAGATTTAAAAAAAAGGCTGAAATATTACAATGTGACAATGATACAATCCATCCACAAAACAAACTCAAAATAATCATTAAGCGCACAGATTTGCATGTTTCCTGGAAGCCCACTGCTGATGTGTCACTGTTACTTAGGCCTGGTCAGCAGTGTGATGTAACAGAAGGCGAGAAAGCTTTTGGCTCTCTCAGTGCTTAGGGCTATTTTAGGTACACGGCTATAGTTCTGCAAAGTCAATTCAAAGAGTAAGAAAGCGATTGTCTATAGTACCGTGAAAATGGAGAAGGGGTCTCCGGTCATGTGATCATGGTTGTCCATATTGTGCTCATCCAGTTTCCCAAGCACCTGAGAGGACAACAACAAACCCCCCAAAAAACAAACCACTGTTACCGTCTTTAGAGGAACAACAACGCAGGACAGGACAAAAGAGCCGGCTACATTTCAACTGGTCAGTCAGGTTTCAGCTAGTGCTTTCATAGCACCTCTGAAGTCACTTCACTTCTCTTTGGGGATTTCATATTTCCCGTCAGTAGGAAGTATTTCACTGTAAAACACATACTCCATTCCCGTGCTTGTAATACAACGGCTCACGTGGATGTACACAAATATCATCACCACTGCCTGAAGCTTGTTGTAGTCTTGAATGACCAAAGTGTTTTCAAAGGGAACTTGGACAACTAATTTGTGTACATCTGAATATCCTTATTGGCCTTGGTGTTGGACACTGACTAAAAAACCACATTCATTTCATTCACAAGACAGAGTTTACGCCTCACTTTTCTCATTGGTTCATTTCTAAATGACTTTCTCTGATCGTTCTCTTATCCAATGGGAAGCTCACCTCCTTCTCTGTGATGTCGTTCCCGGGGCCGACGCACTTGTTCTCTCTGTCAGCCACCCGGATTCCCACCAGCACCCCGGGTTCTGTCACAGTCACTCCGAGTGTCACTTCCTGTTCGGGCTGCACCTTTTCCTGACCCCAGCTAAGGGTCACCTGAGGACACAATGCATCATCTCCCTAACTCATGTTTTATGGGTATTGTCCCAAACCTCACACGGCTTGCACATGTAGAAAAGACTAACAAAGCAATTAATGAATCCATCAAAAAAATCACCAAAGCCACAATGTCCAATAACTCGTTAACGAGAAAAGCATTCAGGGAATAATGTGAATGTTTCTTAGCTACAATTATCCAAAACTAATAAACCTGCCTACAGGGGTTTGCACAATTTCTGCACAATATTTGCCCAATGGATTTGTGCTTACGTTGTTCCTCAGCACTTGGCCGACGGGAACGCGTATGGCATCGCTGACGATCTCGCCGTCCGGGCGGACACCGTACACCACGATTCGTGCCACGGGAGCCCAGGACTCCACGGGGGTCAGGGAGAAGGCCGTGAAGGTCACCGTCCTGGCGGCCACCACCAGTCCTCGGGACGTCACCTAAAAGGACACGTCACCACGGGGGGGGGCGTTATTCCCGAGAGCAGTGAGAGAGCGCCCCATTTCTGCTCTCATTCCTGCCATCAGGATACAGGTAACCTGAGGCTCGGAAGATAGATCAGCAAGGTGTTCCAGAAACGAGAGCATGTAAACCCCCTCCCCAAAAAAAAACCATTCTGCTGTCCCACTTCGAGCTCCACGGAAATTTTCAGTCAGAAGCAAGAAACAAATAAAAAGCACATACATTATGTAAAATGAAACACCATCTTTTTGTCCCCACACATTTTTGTCATGTTTTTTTCACTGGTCTAATTAATCATAAAATCTGAGTGTCTGGAAAACACGGTTTATGGATCCCTGGGTAAATTATGTGATTTACACTGGTTAAAATATCCTCACTCTGTTTCAACACTGATGGTCATACATGGAGGGGCAACTGAATGTGTAGAGATGTCTGGGCATTACATCACTAAACCTGTGGGACATAGGTTCAAATCCTGACTGGCACTTGACTGCTGGAAAGTAAATAGATCAGAAGTCCCAGTGCTAGCACTCCACCTATATGCTGTATTCATAGAGAGATCTTATTTGTTAATTTGATGGCCAATGCAATGTATAAACAAAACAAGCAGAGAACAGGAGGTGATTTTTGCATGTTAAAGTTAAAGTTTTACCTTGATAACTGGTGCAATTGTAATGTACTATACTCCTGATAAGGTCACCTCCTGAGTACTGTAACACAAATGCCGATCAGTACCTACCACATAGTGAAACTCTGTGAAGGGATAATTGCTCTCTGCAACCAACCGAAAAGGAGTCCCAACCTACAAGAAACATCAGTTATTATGCATAACGTCATGTTTGTGTGAATTATTGGCAGACACATCACTCTAAGGTAATGTGTGTCTTGCTTCCCTGTTCCCTTGTGCTGGTTAACATTCCTTTGGCACAAGCAGTAAAGTTTGACTGAGCTGGTAGCTGAAGACTGAGCTTTATTTGACATATTTCCATTTAATTTTCTTTAAATTACTTGTAAAAAATGTGCTGTTGGAGATATATATTCATGCAAATGTAAAGGTTAAGTTGTTTGTTAAATATTTATTTGTTAATATCTGAGCCTTAAACAAATCTGGTACATATAAATTAATATTAACCTGTTGTTCAATTACATGATCAAACAACTAGTTACTCTTAAAGCTAAACACTGGTACCTGGCTATATCGCTAAATAGTTTACAAATTAATTGCAATAAATCATTGTACCACCCTGACTTGAATCATTCTGATGTTGGGAAAATGATTCCAACAACCAAACCCAGATTCAAATTCCATTAACATCTCAATGAAGCCTAACTGACTGAGGGCTCAGCTAGATTGCAAAAATGGGCTGCAAAAGCATTGCATTGCATTATAGCCAGTGGTGGGTTTCACACAGTCCCTGCAGCTGCCATACACCCTTCTCCCTGCTGTGCCATTGCCAAGCTTTATTTAATTTTCTGTGTCATCACTATCCTGTTAGGGTAGAAGTCTTATTGCTTTAACAGCTTCTACGCTGTTAAAGTAGAAGTCCACCGTTAGCGGATGGACCCCAGTTCACATGATTCTGGTGTGAACACACAATGTGACAATGTTATCTTAAATACACTGCAGTAGGTGGACATTGGTTTGGGAGCCATGTAAGAGGTGAACACTTGGCCTACAATCAGCCTTGTCCACAATAAATACAATACAGCTTTGACCATATTTGTACACTGTATGTCTAAAATTACATGCCCTGGTCCTCCCCGGGGCCTGGAGCTCTTTGTTGTGTGATTGCATAACTGCAAAACTCAGATGTAGGTTTGACGTCCATCTTATCCCTACGGAGATAAAACTATTCCTTCATTGGACAAAATGACCCATAAAACGATTTGACTTACCTGTGCAGAAAAGTGGGACCTGCGGATCTGGAGGTAGGATCTGCTGGGAGATGAATAGACCCTTTGGAGATCCAGGGTAGTGAAAACATCCAGGAACTGGGCCTAAAAATCAAATTAGTACACAGTGACTCCAGATGGAAGCAGACACTCAGCCCAGGTAGTGGAATTGGGAGAGGCTGACATCATCCAGGACACACACTAGCACTGGTAACATCACAGCGATTCCCTGAATAAGGTCACTAAGACTGGGGAAATCTGCTACTCTTATGAGGCTTATTCCATTGTTACTGTGAGACAACATGTGACAAAGGCAATGATGACGGTGATGCTGACTCCATCAACAGAGCACATGTTGAGGATTTGAAATCCCCTCACAGGAAGCATGACTGAGGGGGTATGAATCCACTCAGCAACAACCAATGTGTAGCACCCACCTGGGTGATGCATGGCAACTATGTTGGGCCTGAACCCTCACCACTCATAGGCTGAGATGGGGAGGGAGGGCTTTGTTTTAGCTAATTGAACTGAGTATTATTAGACAGCCACTGTGAGTCACTGAAAGGGAAATCTGAGGACCAATTGCTATGTTCCATAACTGTCATGTCCCTTGAATGATGATTGTGAGCAAGGACCAAACAGAAGGCATCTCCTACAGCACAGTGTCCCCATCGCTGCACTGGGGCATAGGTTTCTCTGCTTGGTACAGCAGCAAGCAGATAGCAACTGGCATGCCAGCCCTACTTTCAGCTGTCAACAGGCATCATCATCACAGAAAAGGTGAGATTTCTGTACATTCTCATTTCTGAAGCATACACAAATCCAGAACAGGACAGAACAACAAACACAGGCACACATCCATAATTCCTCTGTTGTGTGGTAGAAGTGGAAAACACCAATAAAGGAAAAATACCCACATTCTGATAAATAGCTCCCAAAAGAAGTGAATTTATTATTAAGGTGTAAAATAATAAACTGAATTATTAAAATCACTTATTTTGGGAGCTGTACATCAGTGTGAGGGTATGTTCTCCTTTAGTCTCTTGTTTGGACCCGTGCCGCTCACCTGAATGTGGAGCATAGCCACTCGGTCTACGAGCTGAAACTGGAAGGGTACCAGGCCGTCCGCGGGCACCGCCAGGCTCACGGTGAGCTGGCTGTCCCCCGGCTCTGTCGCGTTGTCCGTGGGAGCGGACGAGTTTTGACCCCGGAGCAGCGGTGGCTCGTCTCGCCACTGGTCCGGGCCGTAGCGACTCTGTGTCACCGTCAAGGTCACGTTGTTCATCTGATCCGTCACAGTCAGCGGGGACTCGTCATACGTGGACATCTTCAGCTGCGAGCAAAAGGCATCGGTGAGCACGCAAAAGCAAAACCCCTACACTGTCAGGGAAAGATGGGATCCGACCTCTCTCATCTTTCTGAATGAAATTCATGGGGCAAACGCCTTCCTGATCACATCATTCTAATTATGTTTTCATTATCAAATGAAAAAAGTGTTAATGCAAAAAGTAGGGGATTGCTAAGAAGCGTTTTTGTGTCATATGTTATTACCTTAACATTAAAATTGGAGATACTGGACACATTCATATTTGGTGGTGTATAATGGTTGGATATGAAGGTTACATTTATATTTACATTTATTCATTTGGCAGATGCTTTTATCCAAAGCGACTTACAAGTGAGGCAGAGTACATCACAAGCAAAAAGCCACATAAGAAGTCAACAATATTAGAAGTGGCTCATGACCACGTTTCAGTCGTTGGCCAGACAAGGTACAAGCTAGCTGGTAGAGAAAAGTGCATGAAACCATAGAGTAGTTTTTTATGAGGTTACAAAACATTAAAAACAATATTTGATGACTTTGATATATCAATTCATTCATATATTAGTAATTGTTACATACCATAGAATAATTGACAAATTATTTATTCAATTAATGAGTTTCAGTGTTTCCTCAATTGTAATTCACTAGCACTGTACTCTTGGCACCATGTAAGTTGATTCATGATCTAACAATTATTTTTCCTTGACAAGTATTAAACAAGTGTTTCCTTACCTGCGCTGAGAACATTAGAGTCGGTTTCAGTACAGTGGGGTAGTTGATGAATGCAAGGTGATATTTCCTATCCACTAAAGTAACCTCCACTGTCCTGTTGTATTTCAGTCCTTTGAGAAGGAAACAGTTTAGTTAGTCTGGACATCCATCTTAAATATAAAAGTCATTTGACGTGGGGTTGCTCTTATTGTATAACTATTGTTCAACAGAACAGAGCAGATAATGTGCATAAGATTTAATATAATTAAAAATAAGGATAAGTGTACTATCACATTAGGTGCAAAATGATAAAAAATGGACATACTTTATAAGATCCCATTAAAAAAATCTTTAGTTACTATTTAATAAAGCCTCATTAACATGTATTTCATCACATGTCCTCAAGCAAATATCTCTCACAGCTTATAAAACGACATCAAGACATGCTTTGTCAAACAAATCAATTAATACTTAAAAGAAATTAAATGCTTTCAAATGCCAACATTCCTAAGTCATTCATAAGGGGGTCAGTGCTGTCTACTTTAAAACTTCAGAACAAAGAATTATCATTAATAACAAGTACTTGAAAACTATGAATAAATAATATGAGTAAATGCTAAAATATGAATTTATTTATTCACTTATTTACATTATTTAATTAATCAGTTAATTGATTGACCTTATTGGGACCAAATTGGGACTCATAGTGGGACCCAAGTGGGACCCATAGATCTATTGTGGCCATAAAAAAGGCTTCATTAAAAGCTGAAATTATTTTGGTTCATCAGAGGTAAAGTTTCAAACTCCGGTGTGGTTAGAATACCTGTGTGAACCTCCGTGACAAAGGCCATGATATTAACTTTGAAAGTATTTGCATATTCCATGGATTCCACAGATCTTTTAGAGATGCCAACGCCTTCAAAAAGATCACCACTGCTGAAGAAGAAATCGGCCGAACCGTTGATCTGGAAATGTAAACAGTAATCATAACCAAAAACAAGATTGAAATAAATAAATAAATAAAATACATAACATGCATTGCAGTGACTCTCAGAATTCAATCACTGTTAATAACAGCTGAATAATCCAAAATGACTCAGTCAGGCTGAATGAAAAACACAGTCTGCATTCATGTTGTTGTGTTGAAACATGAGTAAACACAACTGTACAGAAGAAATGCCTTTCTAGCAAGCCTGTCAGTAGCCAGTAGCCTACACTTCCGGTTTCACAGAGGAGCAAACACCTACCTCTTTGGTCTTGTTGAGTTTAACGTGCCTCCCAAAGTAGTCATATTCAGCCACCACACTCAGAACTCCACTCACTGCCCGTCCATACATATATCTGAAATAAGAAAGGTTTCATGTCTGATTTGCACTGAAGCAAAGGAGAAATTCCCCATTCTCATTTCTGTAACAGTTGTGCACATGTAAAAATGAATATAAAATCACAATGTTAATTTAAAATGGAGGCCTCCCTGTAAAATAAAAGGTTGCTGTAGGAGCAATGGCTAAAATCTTTGGTAAAGAATGGGGGAAGGGAGATGTATTGTGTTTGTAAAGGAATCATTTCTTTGTCATTAGAAATGTGTTCACCATGCGTCATTACGTACAATGTTGATCTGTTCATAAAAATAAGGATTTTCATCTCACACTATGCTTTTTTTTGAACAGAATGCATAAATATGCCTCACCGAGCATTGACCTTCCCCGTCAGGTTATTTTCATAGTAGATGATGGCAGGTGTCGTCACTGACACTTCAAACTTGGGGCGCACTGCCACAGAACACAAAGGTAAATGTCAATGTCACATCACGTCACAGTTTAATAAAACAACACCAGTGACAATATCAGTGGATAGAGGAGTCTATCTGCTGCTTATGCTCACTGTCATTTATCATGGATGACACCCATGTCCTCCCAAAATGGAGGCTGTCAGTTGCATAAGTTTTTAAAAAAAAGAATATCCTTGCATTCAGTTAGCGGTAACCAGAGTATCAATTGGTCCAACCCTGAAACAAAACCAAAACTTAAACAAGCACTTTGACAGACAGGCTACTCCCTTTTTTGTTGAAAGACAATGGAGTTCTGATCACACAAAAAAAGCCCTTCTCGCTCTAGCTTTCAGTTAGCCTTTATTAGCAGGGCCTCACCATAGTAATCCACTGTGAAGTTCCTCACGCTATACACATCCTGCAAGAGAAGAATGACATGTTTTTCAAAGCATTTGTCAAGACCGCAAAGACACATTTCAAAGAAGCAAAGAGCTGCAGGACAGGAAACACTATTCTGCCAACCAAATTAATTTACATCAAGCTAACCGAACACATCAGGACAAAAGCAGACTTAAAACGAAAACAGACGAAAACAGGCGTGCGTTAGGACCAGCCACAGAACCGATCCTCGTTGGTTCCGCAGACCAAAATAGATCCTGCGTCACGCACTGCCATTATTAACGTCTCCTCTCGAATGACCGCTCAGAATGTTCTGTCGGAAAACTAAATCCACGGAAGGTGTACCAGCCATTGATACGCGCCAGGGTGAGACCCACTGACGTACCTGTGTGTGTGTTTGACTTTTGTGTTCTTGGTCTGACCAAACATGTTTTCTTTCCACGCGGCCAGCTTTTCAACATCTATTCACTTTTTTTCCAGGAGGCTTTGAAAGCAATATCAAGCTCAAATGTATCACACACATTAAATGTTTTTAAGCTTTTGCAAACCAGAGGCTCACAGCAGCCTCTGACATAGTCACACATCAGCTAGCAGCTATTTTACATGCTGTAAGTCCTACAGTGCATGTGATATGGAGTGAGCAGGAAGTGGAAGATGGGCACTACTCCACTGGCATCATCCCAGCAACTGGCCTGATGCATCATGGGATGCCTGAGAGGGGTGAGATGAAGTTTGTTCCGCTGATGTGGTTCTTGTTGGCAAGTGAAACAGCTGGTTTTGAACCCAAGTCAAAGGGCTCAGCCTGCACTCCAGATGAGCACTTAGCTGACTGAGCCACTCGGGAGCCATAAAATGACTATTGTATGTAAAACACTGACAATCCTTCTATAACAATCCCTGGGTAGTGTTTGCTTTCCTTAGTAACAGATTCCAAATATGTAGGTTATACGTTTTGCATAACATGAGTTCTGATATTTGGTTACAAATCTTTTTTATTGATTGCATATTTGATATAGAAAGCAGGTAATCCTGCCATCTTTTCACCTGAATTATTGTATCGCTAAGTAATGCCACTCCCACGCCGCAAGGCAGGACAGAGACACAGAGAGACAATTATCTATACTCTGACCTTTTAAAAACTACAGAAGAACATATACTGCCCACATTGTTTTTTGAAAGTAACAACAAAATGAATAGCGCACAAGATAATGCATCCATATTGATTACAGCAGCCCGCCTCTGAAAACCAGGGCTTAACTTACATTAGCCAAGGCCTCGATTGTCCATATGCCAAGGGGAGGGTTTCTCGCCAGGCTGAACTCTGTGGTCGCCACGCCCATAAACCCATCCAGTGACAGCCACTGCTGGATCATGTTCCGCTTGGGATCCTGGACCAACAAAAAAAACACATCAAAGAGACATCAGTCATGCTTAATTGTAACACACAAGCTTGGTTTAATATTTCCACTCGCCACCCCCATGCTTTGGCACCAATTAATTTTTCATCTCCGGCGTGTGTATAATTCACTCTGTGCCCCCACCTTGACGGTGATGTCCACCGGGCCTTTGTGCGGCTTGCCGTCCGGGTTAATGGACAGAGCGCGGATTTTCACCGCCTGGCCCGGCCGGTAGCTGGTCTTGTCCGTCTGGATGAAGACGGAGAAGCTCGGGACACTCAGAGACAGAGAGGTCTTGTTGGTGAACACCCGGCTGTTTCCCACGTAACCGGTAACCATCAGGGTGTACCGGCGCTGTGGGCTTGTGGCGTCATCTGGAATCTGCAGGGGAAAGAGCACTGGGGTGAAAAGGTCACTGCGATGAGACAAGAGGACTTGGGCGGAACTGCAGTGGAAGTGCAGGCCCCTTTTTTCCCGGGCAAAAGTAGCAGCTACGGAACAATAGCTGATAGGAACACCTTTCACCAAGTTGTTTTCCGGGTGACCACTGTATTGTTTTCTTTCTAGACCTGTTAATAATAAAACCATTCTTCTCCTATTCATGGTTTTTGAGCATCTTTTAACAAATTGTCATTGAACCACCTCCCAAAAGCCCTGACTGCCTGCCTGTCCACTGGCCTCCACACTGAAAATTGTTTGAGATTTATCGATAGATTTTGATTCATCTGCGAGGTCAATACATTGCCAATTTGAAATGATGATGGTGGATTTTGCCATTTCATGAATATAGATTTACATGGCTGCCTGGACTTAGTGAGGGCCCTTGAAGGACAGGAATGGCTGTTCTCTGAAATCAACTTTATAGCCAATCATATATCACACGGATGTTTATCCATCATATAAATATAAACAATAAATATATACAATATTCAAATTACATTTTTTTGCAACGTTGTTTCTTCCAGCATACTTACTGGTGGGAGAATCAGGAGTCCAGTCAGACCTTAAAACAAAGCACAAAAAATCCTATTAAGGCTTTGTTTAACAAACAACTGTGATGGCTTTTTATATCACATTATCTTAGCTGATACTCTTATCCAGAGCAACACAGTTTGTAATTTTTACACACCTGTTTACTGAGGAATTTTAGGTTAACTACCTGTGGTGGCCCACTTTGGAACTGAAGCAGCAACCTTAGGGTTCTGAGTGGTGTGCCTTAATCACTACTGAACACTGTCCTTGATGATTTGGCTTTTCACAAAATCAGTCTGTCACCAGTCTGAATAGCCCAAGTGTCTCCTTCCAGACCAAGGGTTTGGGGATCACCTGTCTTCTGTGACAGGACTGCTTCTGAGACTTTTCAAAACTCTAAACAAACTAAAACTCATACATTCTGAGCTTTTTCTCATTAAAAATGTGCATATCATGAGGGCTTTAGTGCCTTTTAATGTGGGACATAGGTGAGATACTCTCTGGAAACTCCAGCACAAAGGTGTAAACTGAGGGAAGTGAACTCACATGTCCTGATATAATATAATGGAATACTTACACAGGATGATATGATACAAACTAAAATAAAGATGCCTTTTGGTTGTCAAGGTTACATAATATTGACACTAAGGCTATATTTGTTCACTGCTGACTGTGTTGAAAAAAATGGAAACATTAGAACCACAGAACTGCATTGTGAGAGCGACAAAAAGCTGCTGCATCACACGGAGAAAACAAAAGTCTGCAACAAAACAATCAGAAAAGCGTATGTGGAAATCAAAAGGGGCATTCATTAAATTTGAGGTCATGATATGACCACCACTAGGGGGAGACAAAGAGGCACAGTACTGTTTCATGGTTGGCAGCCAAGAAGCCTAGCCAAGCATTCAGTAACCAGACCTTGCCAAAGTTGATTTTGAATATCATCACAGTAAGTCCATGTATTGATTGCCCTTTAAAACAAACATACTGCAATATCTGTATAACTCAATGGGCACTATGATAAAAAGTGGCATCCAGTACTTTACCATGGATGAACGTCTCCAACTCAAATTCAAAAACCTGTTTTTCGCTTGTGGTGGTAGAGTGTGACTATGTACCCCACCTTGTGCTGTTAATCACCAACTCCATATGAACCAGTCAAAGAACCTTTCTCTCAACAGCAGAATATTATCAATTCAGTGAGTCATATGAAGAGGCACATATTTCAGGGGTCATGAAGCCCCGCTCTATCCCCACTACTTTGGGCATGAGAACAGAATCAGTCTCACTGACGTAAGAACAGAAATTAGATTTGATCTGCAATAAAAACCTAGTAATGCACATATCCCAAAATATATGCAAACAGCATCTGCTGCTGTTCCTATTTGGTACCTAGGCCAAAGGCAATATAATATACATCATTATAATGTGTAGTATGGACAAGGCCTGGAAAGCCTCATTTTGAAAAGGAAGCTTTCAGAGCACGGAGTGGCATTGTTTTCACCTCCTTGGAAAGTTCCTCTGGCCCTGACCAGGCTGGAGTTGTCACTCATGATCTCTGCAGTGACGTTGACAGCCGTGTCAATGAGGACAGTGACGGACAGGGAGGTGGGGAGTCCAGGTTGCAGCACTTGGGGCACTGAAATAAGGTAGGAGGAACTGGGGGACACACTGGAGGGAACAGACAGACAGACAGGCGAGAGAGAGAGAGAGAGAGAGAGAGAGAGAGAGAGAGAGAGAGAGAGAGAGAGAGAGAGAGAGAGAGAGAGAGAGAGAGAGAGAAAGAGGAAGAAAGAGAGACAAAGAGAGAGAGATTAAACTATTTGAAAAACTGGGACAACTATGGCTTTAAGCAAACTCTGTTGCCACCAGACACCAAGTGACTCCTCTGTATGAGAGTTACAACACCAGGGAAGATCCTGTCCAGGCACAGACTCAGTGACCACAGCCTGGCCATCGAGAAAGGTCAATACTAAACACTGTGGCCTCCAAAGGAGCAAAGGCTATATGTTCACTGTGAGACAGGTGAGGTAGAGAGACAGATGCACTTTCTCCTGCATTAACATATTTAACTTTTTAAGCACCACGGACTGCCTGATATGTAGCAGTGTATCATAACCTGAGGGACAGCAAATAAGCAACTAGGACATTGACATAAATTAATGAGTTATTATTAGTATCGTTGACATATTATTGTTAGGAATACTATCACTGCTGAACTGTAAACTGCTTTATCATTGAAGTTTTTCCTCCATTTTGAGGTCATTTTTATATGGTTATCATGCTACAACTGATAACACTGAGATTGTGTGTGTCTGTCACATCCCAGACTCTGTTTAGATTATCTTACCTCTACATGTAACTCAAGTAAAATGTGATTTGTTCTGGTTGCCCAGGGGGCCGAGAGGAAATTTTCTACTTTTTCCTCACCTCTGGTTTTGTGTGACTTTTCACCCTCTCAAGAGAAACTCTCCCTAAACAGTACATTATCAGATCCAATATCTTTGTCAACAGTCAAGCTTAGGTAAAACTTAGCTCATGCCCTACTTCACTTCACTCAGTGTTATCTTCACTCAGTGCATTTATACATTTTTCCCAGTGGTGATGTCTTTATGTATCTGAACCCCTTTTCCAGGTCTAGAGCATATTGTATAAAACTGCAGTGCTTTTATGTGAACAGTCTTTGGTGTGCCGTATATGAAAAAAACCTGACTAAAATCCACAAAATCAGCAACTTCCCCGCAAAATCTCATCAACAGCCTAACTGTCAGATTCTTCAAACATCTTTCAGTAATGATGCAATTTGCAACAATTAATTTGTTTGTAAATGGGAGACAGAAACATAAAAACATGGCCCAGATCCTGTTGTTAAATTGAGGACCACTCAAATTTACCAGATTGTCCTAGATTTCACATGCTGTTGTGTTTTGAAAAACCACCCGCATCCTTACCTCTGTCAAACCACGACATAAAATCATTCCAGTCACATCTGAATGTCAAGCCCTTAAACGTTCACCGTGGAACACAAAAGAAAAACGTGATCACGGCTCAGTGCAACGCCAGCGCAGCTCCAGGCCGGTGTTACCTTGTGGTGTTCTGAGCTCCGCTGGAAACGACGAACATCACGCAAACGCCAACGACCCGAAACCACTCCATGTCCCAGCTCTGCGGTCTGCGAAGGCCCTCTGAACTGTGGATCCACGGGCTCGGGGTGACACTCCCAAAGCCTCTCACCTGTCCTCACAAAGCCCCACCTACAACCACCCCTTAGGGGACGCAGCGTTTTCCAAGCCACAACTTCCACCCCTATCAAATTCAGTTACAGGTGAGAAATTTGCGCCGTTTTGGTTTTGGGTATGATGATGATTTATGAGCTTCGTATTACCTCCTGGAAAGGGACATATTCTGCATACAGGTTTTGATCATATTTTCCTCAAGTATTATATGATTCCTGCTCTCCCCCTCGAGCAGTTATTCTCAGATTTGTTTTATCACGCACACAATAGGTTCCAGTGGTTTGATGGAGAAACAGTACTTTTCGCTCACAGCAACAAACAGGCATTAAACATCGCAAAAGAAAAACAAAATCTACTGCCACAAATAATTTAAGCCCCTTTTAGTAAATTCATTATTTTTAAAAAAGGATTTCGTTTGTGAGTTTAGAACAGTACCCATGGTACACCAGAACCAGACACAGCAGTGAGATTTCTGTCATGAGCCAGAAGACATGTACCAGGTTCAGTGGTCATGCCAGGTAGCTGCAGGTAAACGCCTCATTGTACATTCTTACAGTATAAGTTTACCTTAAGCGGTGTCACCTTTCCATTGAAGAGCACTAGAGAACAAACAAGGTGGAAAAATACATACTGTATTTTATATGCACTGTGAAAAGAAAAAGCCAATGAACTGTCACAAGCTACTTGCATAAGTATGTTCAGTCACCCGCCAGTACTTCTCAAACAGTTAAGACAGTTTCTTTTTTTAAAGTATTATCAATTTGTATGATTATGCTAAAAGACTAAATACATTCATTACAAATATATACATTAAATAACATTTCTGTATGTTACATATTATAAATTACATGCGGCTTGCAGATATTGTTAGTGGGTATGAGGGAATGAACTCATAATTCACAGCCATCATACTCTTCTTACTTACAGTCTGCACACAATCTGAGGAAATTACAGACAAAACAATTACAAAAGAGTTATTAATTGATCAAAAATTGAAATCCATGTAAAACAGCACATTGTCAGGTTCCCAAGTGGCTCAGTCAGTTAAGGTTCTGAGTATAGGCTGAGCTCTATGGCCCGGGTTTAAGCTCAGCCGTGTGATCAATCAACAGTGAGAGCGACCCAGGACAGCAGAGCAAATTGGCCTTGTTCCACCTGAGTAAGTGGGTGTAGGGTCCCATCGTCCTGAGACTCTTAGGCCCCCTGAGACCAATCAGGCATTTACTGTATGAGTCACTCAGGGAGATGCGCAGACCATATGCTTCTGCCTCTCGGTGCACTGTGGGACTTAAAGTGTGAAAAACGGCTGTTTTTAGCCTGTGAGTGTATGTGAGGTTTTCACTGCTCTCCAGCATTCCTGGGAAGGAGCAGAGGAATTGCAACAACTGCACATAGTTTTCCTGGAGTTCATGTTTTTCGTGACCTTCATTTTTCTACTGAAAAAAATGCAACCCCTCAAACGGCCACACTGTTAAATCATCAGGGAAGGAGTGTTCCCTGCAACCAGGCCAATATTTTATGCAGTTGCTTTCAAATTTTAAGCAAAGTGCCTTTAGTTTGGTGCGTTAGTTTCGGTTCCTTTAAACTTGCGCATTGCAGGGAATTCTGGTCAATGAAGTCATGTTATTCCCTGTTATATTGTATTCTTTTCCTTTTTCCTTCTTTGAAAAGATTATCTTTAAAAGTGAGTATTGACTGGACGCACTCAACAGTCAGTCAATTGCTGTGCTGGCTATGTTTGACAGTATCTATACAGTTCCTCATTGAAAGGTTATAATACTAAACACAGTAACAAATATTTTAGAGTCTGAGTCTGCCCATAAGAGACAACAATAACCTGAGATGGCAAAAACAGAAAATCTGAAAGAGAAATTAGGTTACCATGAGGTAAGTGAAATGAGGTTCACATACTTAAAACCTCTTCCAGTTCATATGATAAAGAAGTCAGAGCATTTAGCCTTGAGCAGTACTGACAGATAACTATATGATGTCAAAGCTAAAGTAATCCTAGCCTTACTACTCCTAAAAACACCAGACTGAACTACAGGGACTGAGGTGAGTGGTGCTGTGTCCTCTGTCCTTTTTTAAGAGAATATTTAGTGCATATGGTTCTGCTGTACAAGTATACAGAGTTATTTTAAAGCATTGGTTTTTAGATCCAAAAAGCCTGACTTCCTGGAGAGAGGTCCTGTCCACACTAAACAACCATGCCTACATAAAAATGT
The DNA here is from genome assembly GCA_019176425.1 of Megalops atlanticus. NCBI lineage: Eukaryota > Metazoa > Chordata > Actinopteri > Elopiformes > Megalopidae > Megalops > Megalops atlanticus. The sequence continues at coordinate 5,116,152 of CM032887.1, forward strand.
AGCAAAAACGGGTTTTAATTCCTCACAATAAATTACAACAATTCAAAATTTCTACAGATGAGACAATTATAATACAGTACAGTAACTCATATATCATATTTAAAGACAAAAATGTGATGAAATGACAGTAAGCAGCACTAAAAGAGGGGGAAAGTCCATGTCATTTGAAACTGGGTCAAAGAAAAATGAGATACTTGTGCTTAATCATCACTATGAATTGGGGAATATCACACAAATATAACAGTGGCGTTTTTTTCAACACTGAGCCCAACTACAATGATCATTCAATTGCCTTCACATGGTATCCCCAGAAAAAGATGTGTATTACTTCTTAAGCCTAATGGTCTGTAAGCTTCTTGCTGCCCACTAGAGGACACTACTATGATGAGGAAATGTGGTGTTAAAAGTACATGTTTCAACATGGTGCTGCCAGCTACTTTTAAGATGAGTATAAAGCTAACTGCAGTTTGAATAGCATCACATATTAATTCTTACAATAGTGTAACATTTAAATTGAAAAGTGTTACTTTTTTTTCTGTAATGGTTATTTTAATTTGATTGTATTGTAATTACAATAATAGTTCATGTTAATTATGCAATTATTTTGATGTAATTTAAGACATATCCCATTACATTGTTTGATTTAATATCCAGATGTTTCCTAATGAACTAGACATTTACACCTTTTAATCATTTGTATATCAATACATTAAAAGTACATAAAGTACTTTCATATATAGTCAATATATTATATCAAGTATATATATATATATATATATATGTCCTTTGATTAAGGCCTATAGACTACAGCTATATAGAAAGCTTAAGTCAATTCATTAAATTTCTATCTTGCTTCACAGGATATAGATCAAATTAGGGGCTGTTAAAGTCACAAAGAAATGTTGTGCTTGTTGCCCAACAAGTGCTGTGTCAGTGCTGGCTTAACATCACAACAGCATAAAGACTCTCACAAAGCTATCCTGATTTTGAAAGGCCAGAGCCTTTGTACAGGGTTTAATGAGGGCAACAAGACACCTGAGCGGATTACCAATTTACTTCAGGTGTGCATTTCTGCTTGTGAAGCAGCGAGTGTCCTTAATGTGGAAAACAACCCTGGCTGCCCCAGTGCCATCACTGCTGGCATCACACAAATATAGAAATAATATGAGAATGCATAAATATATTAATAAGTCAGTGTATTATTGTGCAAATCAGTACTAAGAAACTGAAATAAATGTACTTTGTTCTTTATTTTTAATGCATTGATTTAATTTTTCATTTTTATATTTCTACATTTAATACATTTATGATAATATGCATAGTTGTATTTCAATACTTACAGTTTTTACCTACCTACCACATCTTTTTTTTCTTATGAGTTTCTTACGTGTCTTTTTATTAGTTCATCATCTTTATTTGTTGCCAAGATGAAAATGATACGTCAGTCAGAACCTCTGGGCAAATGAGGCTAAAAGCATTACTAAATTTTAACTTTAAAGCATATCTTCAAAATAATGGCAGAGTTTAGACTGTGGATCAGAGACAGGCATGTCTACACAGTTTAGCAGACACATTTAGAGATTATAGAAAACTTGCAGCTGTCAAGACTTGGAGTATAATACAAAAGACAGCGCAGTCTACTTACAAGGATATCCCCTGGAAACGCTGGTGTGAATCAGAAACTGCATATTATAGGTAAACATGACACCAGAGAGTGTGCTCGATGTCACCCTACAAAAACAGCAGAATGTACTCTTTTCTTTCGCCTTCTATATGGTCGGGATCACCAAGTCTTCTTTACACAGCTCCAGGAAAGGGAAATAACAAGTAAATAATCTTAGAGATCAAATTACGATGCCCGAGGGATTTACTGAAAATGTAGACGGGAACACCTCAAAATACCTGTGGTTTGAAAGGGTTAGGCAGCAGGCCGTACCCTGTCTCGTCTGGCATCTGGCCTGCCCACTCCAGCACAGCGCGTGGCGCTACGGACCTTTACATTGGTTAACATCCGCCGTGAAAATTCATCGAAGAAGAAAAACTTACAGTTCATTGGTCAAATGTACAGTTGAAAGGTCATTGAATTACCCATTTCCGCTTCGGCGTTAACGCACGGGGGAAAATGACAACATTAAGAGCATTTACGTGCGATGATCTTTTCAAATTTAATAACATGTGAGTGTAATATTATTTTAGGTTATATATAGCTAGTTAGCTTTTTCAGATTTTTGACGAGATAGCAACGTTAGCTAGCTTGGTATCTTCGCTCCAATTAATTTCTACACGTCCTGTAGTTTAGCAAGCAACATCTGTCTAGATAACGTCAGCTGCCTTTTATACGTTTCATAACCTGCATGAGCTAGTTAACTGGTTGTTTGCATAGTATGCATCGGTAGCTAATATTGTAGACTACAGAGTCTGATTTTGCTTACTAGCCAGTCAGCGTGTGGAGCGATCAACCGGTTGCTAGCGACCTACTAACGTTGCTTAGCTAGCTAGCTAACTTGCTTTACGACTAGCTGTAGTTTTCTGCTTGTTAGTCTAGCTAGCTAGCTAGCTAGCGAATATCCGTCTTCACCTATGTTCACCTATGTTCTCAACATAAGTTATGGACAGATAGACAGGTTGTTAGCAAGTTAGCCAGGGTTAGCCTTGTGTGGATTTTACGTTCTCACTCATTTCTTGTTTTTCAGTAATCTGGATCCACTGACAGAAACCGTATCCTTTCAACATCGAAGCTTTTCGCAAAAATGACCAGAATGACAGCACACAATTTTATGGATCCTAGCTAGCAAGCGCTCCGAACCCTCATACTGTGATAGGAGCACAGCCGGTTCCAAGCGGCCAGTGCACTTACACATTGCACAGAAGTCAGCGGCGTAGCTGGAGGACACTTAAACATTTATCATGTCTAACATCTAAAAATCATGTAGATTAATTAAAATGATGAAGCACGGGTGCTTTAACTTGTAATTTGACTTTACGTGTGATTTTCTGTGGACATATTTTTCATGCAGTGTAGCCACAGCATATATATTTTTGAATTATGACCAAGAATGCAGTTATTGGCATTTTAACAGTGCAGCACAGTATGGAATCCCGTTTTACCTTCAGTATCTTGCACACTGGCCAGAATACTTCATCGTGGCCGAGGCACCAGGAGGTGAATTAATGGGTTACAGTAAGTATTTGGCGTCATGTTGTCTACTTTTTTCCATGCCTGAATTTGCTGAAAGGACAGGGGACAGTTCACTGAAACCAAGTAGCTCTTGTGTTCTTCAGTCCAAAATGCTATGCTTTGTCCGGCAAATGAATTCGAACAATTGCAGAATTTTTTTCCATTTCAGCTCTTACATTTACTGTCAATTTCAGTGACCACCAAACTCGGTGTCGAAATATAAGTTATATAGCTATTAGTTTGAACAGGGAAGACATCTGAAATGCTTGACTCAAAGAAAGTCACACAGTCTGTCTCAGAATTAGTTTGAATAGATCGTAAGTCATACACTTGGCTGAAATGATATGTGCCTGGATTGAATCAGCACGTGTCAAGCACAGTTTGGAGAGTTCGGTGCATAGAACCACATAAGAGCAACCACACAATAAACACAGCAGATACAAAGTAGCCTCCATGCTCAGAATTTGTCAGGCTTACTGCTATGAAGTAAACTCTTTAACCCTCTGCATTGCCTTGTCCTCTGTGCCCAGTCATGGGAAAGGCGGAGGGCTCGGTCGCCCGGGAAGAATGGCATGGTCATGTCACTGCCCTCTCTGTGGCCCCAGAGTTCCGGCGTCTGGGACTTGCAGGGAAGCTGATGGAGCTGCTGGAGGAGATATCCGAAAGGTGCCGGTCTCCCTTTTTTCTTTCTCTGAAGTCTGTCAAGCAAACCTCTCTAGACCAGCTTTACGTGTTCCTCTATCTCTCTGTTCATGTTTAGGAAAGGAGGCTTCTTTGTGGATCTGTTCGTACGCGTTTCCAACCAGGTGGCGGTGAACATGTATAAACAGCTGGGCTACAGCGTCTACAGGACGGTCATAGAGTACTATTCGGCCAGCAACGGCGAACCTGATGAGGATGCCTATGGTAAACTCTACTTCATCCTTCTACCGAACTAATCGGTTGAGCTTGGTTAACCACACACAGTAGATTTGATAGCATTTCTGTCACTTTAATCGTGCCGTTAATCACTGGTTTTATATTCTATTTTTGTGTAAGCATGGCCTTAATTCCAGAGATAATTTAGCCACATTTCAGCAATAATTATGTAGCTGTTAAATAATAAAATAAGGTCAACTGCTAACACTGCTCAGTGAAAAACATGGACCAAAGACAAAGCGGTGTCTGATTTGGTTTGTATCTGCCCACAGATATGAGGAAGGCCTTGTCCCGTGACACAGAGAAGAAGTCCATCATTCCACTGCCACACCCCGTCAGGCCGGAGGACATAGAATAACCACACGCTGTGACTCTCTTTCAGAGCCCTCTCCTGCCAGTGCTGTCCCAGTCTGCCCTTCCCCTCCTCTCTCAGCACTGACCCTCTCTGCTGCTTCTTTTTTCCTGTGTAGATTCTCCAAAAAATAAAACTGTACAGAATGTTTTTTTAACATATACAGTAAATATCCCAATACAAAAGTGAAAAAAGCTGCAACTTGTTTTTTAAATTATGTATTTATATAGATTGATAGAGATGCATTTGAAGAACATTTGCAGTGTGACATGCCACTTACTCAAACAGATGAAACAGGAATACCCCCTTCTGTAGGTTGGGCTTTTTTTTCTTTAAAGGGGGCTGTATCTGTAACAGAGAGTCACAGCAAAAAAAATGATTTTTTTTCCTTTTTTAAATGTAAAATATAAACATACAAATTTAATTGAAAAAAACATCAAAACAATACAATAAATCTATGAAAATATCCCACTCTACTTTGTTTTTTCTGTACTTGTACAATTTAATAGCAGAGTGTAGATATGGGTTTTTCTTGAAAATTGATGCACCAGCAGCTCATCAGATGTTTTGTTGAAGGATGAAACAGTGTTATATTAACAGGGATTATTGGTGAAGAGGAGATTTGTTTATCTGTGACATAGCTGATCCATAGGTATATGCATCTTGTGAATGATAAAATGTATTCTCTGCAGGGAGTTATATATTTTTTTAGAAAGGAATCATATTCTGCATTTTCTATATATTTTCTATATTAGCAACAGTGTACCACATTGCAAGATGAAACTTGTGCAATAGACACGTCAACTACTTTTTTCAGTTGATTCAGGGAGCGATTTGAATCATTTTGTTTGAAGATTTTTGATGAATGCAGTTTCAAGTCATTTTCTAAATAGGCCCTATTGAAATGGAATTGACTCCAAGTCTGCTAGTTGTACATGTATACAGCTGGGGTGATACTGAGAATACTCACTGCCCCTGAGAGGTTGAGTTCTGTACCCTGGCACCTTTGATTGTAATACCTGGAGTAGGCTCTAGGTGGCTCCATGAGTTACTCAAAAGGGGAAATCTGATCAGGGAATCTTTGCTGTAATGAATTAGGAAGGGTTTAAAGTAAAAGGCATTTTTCAGTATGTACAGTTGACATCTTCCTTCACGATGTGCATTCAAGCATATTTCCATTGAAAATTGCATCAGTATGTAAAATGATGTCATTTGTAATAACCATCTTCAAGAACATGGTGTAAAGAAACTATGAATGCATTTGCCATCTTCCCTAATAATAAGCATGAATAAAAATAGTAAAAAGATCATTTTTTTTGAGTTTTCAGATTATTTTTCATCATGTGCTGAATATTTAGCTGAAGGTCTGCTTAGCAGAATATGGACATTCAGTCAGCAGTCTCATTATGGTTTTACCTGAATTCACTCCACACATAAAAGGTATTTATTGCACTACGTTTGGTCCATTGTTTTGTCTGCCTCTGCTTGGCCACTAGGCAGGCCTGCTGTTGCAAAAAAAGCAGTTGTTAATATGAATTATGAATTGGGTGTTGTGTTTCAGATGGTGAGATTACTTTCACCTTTGTGCTTGCGTGCAGAACAATGGAAAGCAATTTCCCTGCAGGTTTTTGTCCTGGAATGAGTTTGTTTGGGGGGAACTGAACGTGTCGAGGATAAACGTAAGCATTTTTGTCCCTGGGGCTTTGAAGGATGGCAGTTTTTACGGTTGTCATGTGGGCCGTCTGTCTGTCTGTCTGTCTGTGTCTGTGTTTCTGTGTGTTTCTGTGTGTCTGGCCACAATGAATCATGACAAAATGCTGCTGTGGTCCTGAAAGCCCCACCACAGGTGCGTCTCACGCAGACCCTGAACAGCTCACTCATGGCTGGCCTTGGTCTGCTTTTGGAGACAAGGGTGTCTCACGCAAGGTGCAGTTTAAAAGCGCAGTTCAATTTCCCTCATTAGAGCCCTCTAAGAGTATTTATAACATTTCGGTAAGGAAGCACTTCTTTCATTCAGCTTATTTTTATTCCTGCTTAGCAGATTTAGATAACATAGAGACTATTGAGGCCTCAGGTGGGCCTCATGGCTAGCTACAACCCTTTTCATGGCTTTCCTGAGTTCCTGCAAATGGCTTTATTCACCTGGGGAAAGTCTGGTATGAATTTGCAGGGTGGGAAACTTCCCTGATGCTACACCATTCCAATTTCCCCTGCTGTTTATCAGTGCAGCTGAAGGGATTAGGTGGCGCCTTTGTTTATTTTACCCCTGATTGGTGAGAAATTGGCAACAAAATGTCTGTTTTGAAATTTTTTGCTGGCAAAACAATGAAAAATTAAATGTTGAGGAATTATCAAATTCACTCTCTGGGAAAGCTAAGATTGCAGTAGCCCTGATGAGTGCCAAGACTCAAGTTCATGTCTGCAATTTGATGTGGGCCAGTCTTTTCAGGAAGTACAAGAGCACAAAAAACATCAGGACTAACAAACACACTGTAAGTACAGTATGCAGGGGTAATAACAACGAGATGAGCAACATCGATGAAGCCGTAGCCTTCCCCCAGAGCCTGTTTTTTTTTTGCTGCTTCATGCTCACAGCTCACGCCACTCTGTACACAGGCACAAGTGATCCACATACACACTGGAAATAGCAGGAGACACAAGCTTTCGCTCTGTGGGCTAATCACATCCCTTCTGGAGACATTCCATGCCTCCCTGTCATTATCGTTATTGCTCTAGAGGGTCCAGATATAGGAAAAACGATGAGCATCAATGGGCTAAATGGCCTGGTCTTGTCATTGTGATCAATGGTCTTATGAGATTATGAAATGCTGTCCGGTTCAGCGTTTGGTGACAAATCGACTGCCAAAAAATAGAGGAAAATATTTTGTTCATTATTTAATTAAGACCCAAAACTGTATTGCAGTTGTCCTGTTAATCAGCATAGTTGAACTGCATTGTTTTGTTACCTTCCTGTGTTATAATTGTTATATTGTCCTGTTATCAAGGATGTATTTTTTTCTTCATTACAGTGTATTTTATTATAAATGTATCCATGTTTAGTCCATGACTACATTCTCAGTGTGAATTCTTCATATGGTTTTCATCATTTCCCCCCTCTGTTGTCCTGCATCTTATTTTCAATCATTACATAATCATTACATTTAAACTGAATCTACAGTATATAATTCAGCTGCATTTGCCATGTTTTCAGCCACCCCTCCATGTAGCAATTTGCAATCAAGACAAACTCATCTTGATTGGGGATTGGTTCAATGTAGTCTCCTTGGAGGGAGATATGTGAAAGTGCAGCAATGCTGTGAGTCCTTTCATCTGTGGTTGTCTGTTGGGGGACAGACAGGGGTTCACTGGCTCCTACAGAATGTCCTCCATGCTGAACAGACACTACACACACTCGCACACACACACACACACACACATACACACATACACACACTCGCACACACACACACACACACACACATACACACATACACACATACACACACACACACACACACACACAAACATACACACATACACACACACACACACACACACACACACACACACACAATGAGAATAGTTATGCAGTATTGTTTATTGTTTCCATTGAAGTGAAGAGTGGCTAAGCACTAATTTCAACTTCTACCAACAGAGCTTAAAATGATGTGCTCAAAAGCTAGAATTTAAAAACACTTTTAAATATTTGCAAAAACTGGATGGTACGGTAAGAGGACATGATGTTCTTCCAGAAAAAAGCAGGCAGCTACAGTGCACTGAGTGGTCTTTCTTGTTTTTTTTCCTGCAGTCTTGGATGTAGAGCTGTGTTCTGTTTAAACTTTAATAGGATCTCTACAAATGCCTCAGCCTGCTTCACAAAAATCGCATTGGTGTGGGGGAGGAACCCCCCTCCACCCCCCCCTCCCCAGACTGAAAAGATGACAGGTCTGTCCTCTGCTCTCTGGAACTCAAGCTGGCATGTTTTCATTGCACATATGGTAGATGAGGTGTAATATTCAGCCAAAGCTTGCCGGCATTGAACATATTGTTCCCGGACATCTGTAACCTCCCCTCATTGTGTGAGTGTTTGCCGCATTCAGACAACAAGCAACAATACACAGGACAGGACAATATCAGCGGTCCACTGCTCTTTATAAGGGGGAAAAGCAATTATACCACAGAAGTTTTATGCTGTAGAAGTTTTCTAACTACATTTTATACCTCATTGTTTTTATTCTTTAATTCAGCATAATACATTTAAAATCTTAACAGAATAACTGAAAATTACAACTCTTGCTGCTCATATGCAAATTAAATTTGTACAATCAATCCTTATTTATATAGCATTCATTCATTCATTCATTCATTCATTCAGCTTTGAAAATCAGTTTATTAAAGCTCTTCTATTCATCCTTTACTGAAATGGAATAATGAAACAGGACTAACTGAAGCCTCTTTAGTAATCTGTACTCACATCTTAATCTGATGGCAATAAATATGCTTTGTCCTTAAGTTTGAATAGCCAATTCAAGCATATTTTCCTGCCTTTATTTTCATTTATTTAATTGAATGCTGTTCTCATGATTTTGTGGATGAGTATCAGAAAAATTACAATGACATTCACTTGTGACTCAGGACAAAACATATTGTGGTTAAATTAAATTTAGGGATTCACCACTGCATTTGAAAGAGAACAGGAAAATTTGCTGGGAAAAAAATGAATGGCATAAAGTGATTATATCCAGATGCTGACAATGCAAAGTGTGTGTGTGCGCGTGTGTTTGAATGAGTGAAGAGGGACCGGAAGGAAGAAAGGGACATAAGGCAGAACCTGAGCAGAAGGAGAAAGGTTAGTGAATGAAAAGATTGATGAGGGAAGAAATATCCTTTCTCATTTCTGTCCTTCATCTTTGCCCCATCTCTGACAAGTCTTCCAACACACACACACAGAGCGAGAGAGAGAGAGAGAGAGAGAGAGAGAGAGAGAGAGAGCAGATGTCAAATTAAGAGGATTTTGGTATATCAGTATCTGTCTTTGCTCTAACACGACTGTAGGGCAGCTGTAGGGATGCTTTAAGATGTTGGAAGCAGACAGACAGGTAGGCAGGTCATAACTTTCTCAGCGTTGCATTTCTTCACAAACGATGCTAAAGACACCACATCACAGCAACCTTTATTCCGAGCCACTGTATACCAATCCGCCCAAGAACTATTTAAGAGGGAAAATCATACAGCGTATGCATTTTCTCCCGTTACCGTGAGAACTCTCAACGCCGTGCTTTTGGAGTTTACAACTCTGTCACTCCAGCGTTCTCTCCACCCTTTAACGTTTATTAAAGTATGAAATATGAATCCACAGAACAATTTCGACTGGCTCAAGCCCCGAACCTCTACACCCATGTTTTCGTTATCCTTCGTCGTCAGCAAACGCACGAACAGGTTCGTTTAACACGTTCTCGTAGGCACAACGAAATCGGTAGCGCAGTCGTCCGCTGGTTTGCAGATAACAGCGCGCCACTGTCTGTTTGGATACAGCACAAAGGTCATCCTCAGCTTTATAAAGCTGATCAGAGAATGGAGAGTGGCGTAGCATTTATCTGGCACCGTCGGCTGCTGGTCCAATCGGCATATAAGTTTTCGTAATGTCATAAACAGGCTCGCTCTCCTTCAATCGACATTTTCGCCCTCCGTCCCCCGCCTTTGAACGTGAAATTGGTTTACTCCCCTAGCTCCTTAATTAAATCACAGAGGTCTGATTCATGCACAGATCTATGCACATATTCCTATGCTCTTCCCACTCACAGGAAATATTTAAAGGTCAGATAGGTGAAACGGGGCGACGTAGCTAATGGTAATTACTCAGTTAATGCGCTTCCCGCTTTCAGTGGTGATGCGATTCGAGGGAAGATTGAGACATTCCATCAGTTTTATTTCACCAACGCAATTAATTTGTTTTGGCCTTATGTGTACGTTTGTGTGTCAGGGCTGATTTCCAATAGTGGGAGAGCACACATCAAACAGCCTTTGTTGAAGAGATGAACTCTTTTCAGGATTGTGCGTTTTATACTTCGCGTTAATACCCCCCGCCTCCTCCCCTCCAATACCCCCGAAAAGCTCATTTGGCCACATTGAAAATTCTCCAGCGCGGATCGCGTCTGAGGGAGGAGAGGGGCCGATCTTCCGTTGGCGGCGTGCTGGCCGCCTCTCTGTTCCCTTGCTTCACAGCTGTTTCCGAAATATGGAGCGCAGTGACAGTCCGCCACGAGTGATCACGTAATGTATGAGCCTGACGCTCAACTTGACAGAAAGTTGAGGGAGGCGACAAGCCGAGTGGGACGGTGCCAAGAGCGCCAGGCGCGAGCCGCGAAACGGGCGCTCGGACTGCCTTGCGCCGCTGCTGCGTTTACCCCCTGCGGCGTGATTTGGTCGGGACGAGCCAAACCAATCTTTCCGCATTCGTTTCCCTCCTTCTCACCCCAACGATCTGGCAACGTTCCGTTTCACCAGTTCCAGCGTTTTCCCAGTAAGGGCATATCTGATTACAGAAGTGGGCGATGTTTGATTTACAAACGATTCTTACATTTGATATATTTGATTATCCATTAGAGCAAAAAACACTGAACTGTAGCTCTACACAGCTGATATATTAAATAAGAATTCCATTTGAGTATGTGGAAAGGGAAGGGTTGGATCTTAATCAAAGCATTGTCCCAAGAACATGCCATTGTTGGAGTACAACCAGCCACAAGTAAGAACACCTGGTACATCATTACTGGTACCCAGGTTGGGTTTTGCCACCTGCGAAAGGAAGAAAGTTTGGATCACTCTGGTCCGCGATCTAAATAATTAGACAAAATAGGTATTTAGGGAGATGTTCAAATAGATATTTAAGTATAATGAAAGTGAATGTAGAGAGGCTAATTATAATAATCCCAGTGTAGCAGTGTCCATTTTTCTTAAATCCTAGCTTCTGTGGAATCCTGTCCGCATCACCATCACACCAAAGGTATATCCTCGTAGAGGTTTATCCTGAGCTTATACCTTAGCCATACCCTTGGAGAAAATAACCCCCACAAAAATATGTATCTTAATATTTTAGAAAGGGATTCCTCCATCAGTGCTGTCACTGGCAAATAAGGATAGGAGAGTTTCAGGTATCAGCCGATAAATACTAATTGTGGGGTTCAGTTTTTCATTAAATTTATTTTTAATGTCACTAAATCCACAGAATCTTTGATGGAAAGAGAGACTGTCCAATGAATGTTTGTTCAATCTGAATGATCTGGATGCGTTATACCTGGTCAATCAATTCCTACTGCCTCCAGTGCAACAAATACATAATTGCATGTTTGGGGCAGGGCACTGGTCCATTATTTTGTGTTTGTACAAATGGCTTGACACTGGAGAGAATCTTTAATTCTCTTTGTGCATGGCTATTAAAACCCTCGTGGGATAAAATGTTGGGTGGTAATGGGTAATGTAGTCTCTGCATTAAAAGAGCATTGTCTGACAGGAGATAATTTTGCCGTAATGATGGATTCATTCTCACTCCCCTGATATTTTTCACTCTTTCAAGTTAACTCTGATATGTGATTGTGTCAAACCAAAGTATAAGGTAATCTCTTTCACTTTTATTTTTCTTCCAATTTACCTGCAATCTCACCCTCCTCCGTCACTCACTCCTCCTCGCATTCACACTCTCAATTTCTCACTCTCCCTTTCCCTCCAGTGGCTTCTTCTCGTTCACTCTCTCCATCATTATTTTTTCTCAAACACTGACTCCAGCCAGCTGATTTATTGCAAAAACCACAGAACTGACAGACGTCAGCACTTTCTAATTAAGCTTTCTTGCCCATTTCGCCACGTATCAGAGACAGGGCGTGGCATCTTATGAATGAGTAAAAAAAACGCATGCACTCCCACTACAGTTGTGTATCCTGTATTTCCAGCGCTGTACATTGGTAACCACGTGCTGTGGCAACAGCATACAAGTTTTTCAAATGGAGTACTCCTACTGTATCTGCACACCCCTTCAAAACCAAAGTGCGCTTTATTGGCATGACTTCACAGTGCGCACTTAACACGCGTCTTGTATATGCATGCTTTGAGAAGCAAGGTTGATATATACTGATAACAATAACTGTGACAATAATGCTTAAACTAATAAGCATTAGTGCAGGAATAATAATTGTCTCTCTCGCTCCCTGTCGCTCGCTCTCTCTCCCCTCCCTCCCTGCAGGCGCCCAGGTGCAGACAGAAGCTCGCGCCGTCCTACACCATGATGTAATGAAACATTTCCTCACAGCACCGAGGCCTCTTCCTCTGCTAATTACCTTGTACAAACATGAGTCAGATTCAGCGGATATACGGTGCAAATAGAATTATTGTAAGCTAACACAGAGAGGGGATCAGCCGTTGGAGAATGGGCGGGAAGGGTCTGGCAGACGCAGGACCGACTGTATTAGGGAGATGAATTCTAATGCGGTGGAATTGCGCTTCTTCGTGATTAGCTCGGAGAAAATATCCTCGCGGGGAAAATCCTTGTACACTGAAATCCCGTAAATCCAACCACTTGTTTTTCATCCATTCCCACAGAGATGGTAATGTAATTACGCCGGTAATTATCTTCATCAGTGCCAGCGGCCGCAGACGGCTCGTTCCCTCACTCTAAGGGCCTGCTCATCAGGCCGTCGCCCCTCTCCACTTTCACCGTTTTTTTTTCTCCCTACCGAGATCTGCAGCGGCGGTGCCCGTCAGCTGCGCCTGGGCTGCAGAAGGGTTCTCTTGCGCCCCCCGTCCGTGCCCGCTTCCCCCTCTCTTCTCAGAATGCCTCTGCCCACACTCTGACATCTGCCCCGAGCCTCGCGGCTCCTGCGCGCCCACAGCGACAGATTGCCCGTCCGCTCGGAGAGCCTGGCACCGGCGCGCCCTCCGGGCCGGACTCCAAGGATCAGGTGGGTGCAGAAGGCAGCTGGTGCGGCGGTCGCAGCGTGCCAGGCGCTGCAGATGGGCAAATACCACTGTCTTCAGCTCGCAGAAAGAGCACTCTTAATTAAGGTTTACCAGTTGAAAAGTAGGGAAAACAACAGATCTGCCTCTACACTCAAAATGATTCATAATAATTAACCATAGTTCAATATGGTGAGTAACACGTCTGCCACCGAAAAAGGATTTCTGCCAACTGCGGTAATTAAATTCTCGTTGTTGTGATTTGTTGATACCTCTTGTATATCTTGTAAACCCTCATCACACCTGCTAATTAACTGCATGTAAACTCATTTCTCTACAGTGTGTACACACAATACATTTACATAGACAATGATAGTACTTAAATGAAAATCTTTTCTCTGTTGTTTATTTTCAGTGCATTCAAACGGTCGCACAATAGTTGCAGTTTATAGGATTTCATCGTTTGATCACGTCAATATTGTAGATGTTCAGATGATCAGTGACATGTTTAAATACAATTTAATTTTGATAGTTTTAATAAATTCAGATGGAGTACCTGTTCTTTATACCTATACAGAGCATAAAGTCCATACGCAGAAAACCCTCCTGTACAACACATTTGTAACGACAATATTCAATTTACTTTTCAATTTACTTTACCACAAGAGGGCACTGTTTTGTGATAACTCCCGTAGGTACTGCTTTTTGGCTAGTTGGCTGAAAATAATTATCGATACCAGCAACAGCCTGTGAGGGAGTAATAGTGTGAATGATTGTTATATAAATTAACATTGCGCAGAAGAATAAAAACATATTTGGGATGCTTATCTATTAAAGGTAGGTTCTCTCCCTCCACTGTCTGTAACAACTGTCGCGCCTAATTTCAAGCACAATGTAGGCCTACAATCTAAGACAGACAATTTTAAGAAAAATATTTGACTGAGATCGATAAATGTTGAGTCTCAAAGAGGTTTTTCTTGGCTTATTTCATCCTGTTCAGATGACAGTTTTCCATTTGTGTGTGTGTTGAGGTTTATTTGAAAGTAATACATGAATTATTCCCTTCAGTGCGTCTCTCGTCCATTCAAGCAAAAGATATGCCCGTTAAAGGCGAACTGGGCGCCGGTTTTCATATTGCTCTCGTTTTATAAGGCGGAGCAGTGGACGGTAAGACAACAGTGCAGGGCCAAATCTAGCCAAGTATTAAGAGTTAAATGTCACGCAAAGCCTGTTTTATTAGAGTCTGTGATGCAATATGGCATTTCCACGCGCCGTTCCTATTGTTAAATGGTTCATTTTAATGCGTGGCACCAGATGCGCTTTCAAACAAGTGGACTGGGCATGTTTATCGCCCCTGTATGAAAAGCGGAAAGAGCACGCCTGTTCAGCCAATCCCGATCTAGCAGATACCTCACCTGCACCTGTAAACATTTATTAGATATCTTTGTCAGAGAGTGCACGCATTGAATGGGGTGATAGACAATCAGTATAGTAATTAGATTTCTTTGTCATGTTGTACCAGAGTCTCATATTACTTACACAATGCCTATATAATATCCCGTACGGTAATGCTTATGTCAAATAAAACGTTGGTTTTGATTGATTTGAAACAGATCATAATGTGACACACTTACTATAATAAATATTTGAATACACCTCTGAGTAGGGCTGTTTTGTTTATATTTGAAAATCAAATCGTGAATTATAGAAAATGAAATGTTAAATCATCATCTGAAATGGGAGCCCATTGGCAGGGGAACCTTTCCCAGCATGGTGGCATGAAAAAGGTTGGATTTTTTGTGTGTGTGTTTAGCAGCGGTGTAATGTGCAAAGTTTCCCTCTGGCCTCATGTACTCACTTCGTCCTTTTGAATTACAATCATTCTTTGTGAGAGATGTGGACAGTTAAAATAGTTCATATTTTTCTGTTTGATTACCTGACCAGTTAATACCAATTACACACAATAACAATTCAGGTATGTACTGGGACCGCGTGTTCTGAACAGAGAGAATTCGGAAACGTTTCGTGCGTTTACAGCCTCGGAGCAATGCAACGCTGTTATGTAACGTCCGTGCAAGCCGAGAATGACGCGCTTACTTCTCCCGGCGTTCCTGCGCGAATTTCACGTCGCGGTGCCGTGCATTAGCAAATAAACCGCGAATTGTTTTCCTGTTCAGCCGAAGCCACTTGTGAGCCTAAGCCCGGTATCATGGCAACTGGCATTGTGAGGCAGGACGCAGGCAGGCCCTGTAGATTTGCATTAGGCCCCTAATGTATGCCACGTGCCTCGCAACGCTCGCTTTCATTGCGTTAGAGCACCTGTCCACTTTCTGTCAGTGCCAGATCGGGTTACCGCCAAGCGTAGGTCACGGCCGAGACCTGCCCCATTATCTTTTTCCATGAACAGTTATGCAACTTCCTGTGATTACAGATAACTGCACCTGCTCAGCCGTGGCTGTGAGGTACTTTCAGTCTGCCTGTGCTGGCATTTTGAAGAGGTAGTTTAAATTTTAAAAAATCAGTGTTTTCTGCTATTTTTGAATAAGGAAGGCTTAAAAAAAATAAAGACAGTACCACCTATCATTTGAAGTCAAAAATACAAGTGAAAACTCAAATAAGACCCTCTCCAGGCAGATGTGTGAGGAGCTGCTCTATGGAAAGGTGGAGCATGAAAGCTTTCCACTCTGCAAAGGAGCCTGGGAGGTTCTCCTTTATCCAGGCCCACTGATTAGGCAACAGGCAGCAGCTGCAGTGATTAGCAATGAGGTGCAGCTGCAGCTCTCCTGTGAGTATAACCAGTGCTGTCTGTGGTCCTGCATTGCTTCTGTGAGTATAACCAGTGCTGTCTGTGGTCCTGCATTGCTCCTGTGAGTATAGCCAGTGCTGTCTGTGGTCCTGCATTGCTCCTGTGAGTATAGCCAGTGCTGTCTGTGGTCCTGCATTGCTCCTGTGAGTATAGCCAGTGCTGTCTGTGATCCTGCAGCTCTCCTGTGAGTAGGGCTGGTACTGTCTGTGGTTCTGCTGCACTCTTAGTCTGCTGAGGCACCTGGAGCCCTGAACAGACAGAGACTGGCGTGCCCCAGGCATGGATGCAGCCCTCTCTGACACCCCTTACTCGTTAAGTGAAATTCCAGAGCTTTGATTCCACATTACATAACATTTTCCTTACAGCATGCTCCTATCCAGAGCAACTCTCATAGCTTACAATCCCCTAAATGTTATCCATTTATACAGGTGGTTAATGACTGAGTCAGTCTGAGTTAAATTCCTTGCCCACTGGTACAACAGTGGTGCTTAACCTGGGAATCAACGCAACATCCTTTGGGATGCCACTGCTGTGTACTGCTGTATTTTAAATTCACTGTTTGCCAAAAAGGTACCCAACTTTTTCTGGTCTTCAGACAACCAAACAGGAGAAGGGAGAGGGGGAAGAAGACAAAGAATCAAAGATGTATTTCAAAGGTGTATCAAAGATTTCAAATATTTCAAATATTTCAAATTCCACAGGAAGCATCAAGGTTTTGATATGATATCCTCTCTACCACATATAGCCTGTTTATTCACAGGCTTGCTGTGAAAAGATGCAAACTGAAGTAAAAGGCTTCTGGCTGCCTAATATCCACATTGTGGCAGTGCAGATGGTTGCAGTCTGAAATCAGGCGTTTTATAAAGACAGCCCTACTGAGGAATTCTGGGTGTGAGGCCATGGCCCCCCGAGTGGGTGGATGAGGAGCCGAACGCACTCCTGGCGCCTAGTTCCCTCTACGTCTGCTACCGTCCCCCTCAAAACGCAGCACTCTGTGGAACTGATCTGCCTCATTATTAGCGCTCTCGTGCTAATTAGATTGCTAAGCTCACGGAGAGATTATTAGCAGAGCGTGGCAGAGGCAAGGTTTAAGCATGTTCCAGGGGAGTCCGTGAGACTCATCGCTGTGGTTTCCCTGTTAACATTCATTCTGGGCCTTCAATGAAAGCCTCTGACATTTTGTTTAAAAAAAAGAAAAAGAAAAGATTGAACCTCTTTGTATCTTAAAATGTTTAGTGACATCTATGTTTCTGCATGTTGATTCCTGTAAGCAGCCTAGATTTCAGGAATGAAGCACTTATTTTTGGTAGTGGGAAAGCAGGAAGCAGAAAAGAAATTAGTCAATTTATCAGATTTTATTTCTTCATTTTATCAGGTGCCCTACACTCTAACCCCAGGCAACAGAAAGACAGAACTGGTACCCAATCTCACCATCAATTAAAAGAATCTAAGATAAATACTTCATACTGTTAGCAGCCTAAGAGAGATTGTTATTCCTAGAGGAACCGTCTACTTTTCTTTTGAAGTCGACCCGCCGCTGTCCTGTTGAAGACGTTTGATGCCACCCAGCCTTCTCTGATTGGCTGAGCCACTGAATTTCTTTTTTAACCAAGTGCCCTGTCTGTTACTACCAGGGCACTTGGTTAAAAAGGAAATTCAATGGAAACAGGAATGGGAATCCTGATAATTAGTATGGCACTCATAAGCATGGAAGGCACATCTAGGGCACAGCAGCCTTTACATGGACTAAACCCTCTTAACCGTTTAAAGAATCAATCACGGCCAATAAGGACTAAATAAACATTCACATGATAAGTGTCAATATATTAGTGCATCTGCTCTCAAAGTCTTGTTGAATGCTTGGGCTCCCCTGTATTTGTTGTCTCTCTGGTTGAAAGACTAGTAATTGTACATGTTCAGATGGCTCACGCTTGGAAGAAAGGCTGGCAGTTTGGCTGTTTGCTAAATAAAATGACCTTGTCACGGAATTTCAAAAGAGAAGCCACTGGTTATATTAATCAGGGTACAAGTGTGGATAGACCAAGATAAACACAGTGGGGAGACAAGCCTTCTTTTATACTGCTTCAGGGGAACCAATCACATCCCACATATCTATGCTCTTATTTGTTAAATGACACTACAAGTATTATTACATCACTACAACCAGAAAAATATTAATAAAGATTGGTATTTTTTCAAACATGGTCCTTTAGGCTGAGTGAAATGTAGGAGGCTTGATGAAATTGCTATTGTCAGTGCTGATGTGCGCACGCGCACACACACACACACACACACACACACACACACACACACACACACACACGAACGCACACACACATAGAGAGAGAGAGAGGTAGGTAGATAAATAGGTAAAATGAGATTATAACGAAGCATGCGTTAATTCTTAAAGGAGAAATACATCTCCTCATTTTCTTCGAGTAAATAATGGAATAGTATTGGAGTAGTAAAGTATTTCATAAATTCCCAAAGAAAAACCTGCAAGCGCTGATACCAAAACACAAAAAGATCCTCAGCATCCTCAGCATTTCCACAATCTCTGCGACAATGCGACATTTCCGCGAGGCCCCCATGTAAAGATTAACCGTTCCCCAAACAGTAACGCATGTGGGCTTGTTTGTATGCCCCGAGCAGATAACAGCCTGGCAACGGCCGACCGCGCGGAGACAGCGGGTGGTGGGCAGGGGCGACTGGCGGCGTTTGGCAGGCGCGGCGGGCGCATGTCTGGTGCAGCTGCCCCGGTTGGCATGCTGGGGGGGCGACGCGGCTGCTGGCACTTCCATTAGCGCGGCGCTGTTTGCTCCTGTCGGCCACCGCCGCGCTGTCCGGTGTTTGCTGTCGCCGCCATTAGCCGGCTAATGAAATAGTTAGCGCCGGCTAAACTGATCACCGAGAGGACGTGTAATAGATAATGAGTGATAGATGAGACGGGGGGAGGGGGTGTCTAGGGGGGGCTATCAATCTCTGTGAAAAGGCAGCAACCCCCCGCCCCCCCCCCCCAATCGCCCTCCCATCATCCCCTTGTCACCCTGTCTCTCCCCCTCTCTCCACCAGCTGCCCTCCCCCATCCAACCACGCTCCGGCTTTCCATGTGTTTAGTGTCAATGGGGTCCCCATCACTCACTAGGATGCGACCCTCCCAAAATCCCCCAACCCCATCCCCCAGGACAGAGACGGATGGGGCCAGCAGCACCACTGCCCTGCACCCTTTTGGTTAAGGCCAGGTCACACCGGGTGGCTGTCACTGACTGATAAGAGAGCTAATCCGTGGGCGGATCATTTGGTCAAGTTCTGTCCCCCCCTCCCCCTCGCCCCCAGCCCCCCCCCCGGCGATGGGGGACGTCATTAGAGGGCCGGTGTCTTTAGCCGTCCTGCCGGATGCCGGGGGCAGGAGCGGGCGGGGTCAATGAGGGGCGCGGATGCGCACTTCATTCTAACGATCGATCCATCTGCCCTGTTCTTAACCCGGGGGCAGCGGGCCAGGCGGCCTCTATTCAAAATACCTTACCTAAAAACCACCTCAGAACTGCACTCAAAACACATATAAACAGAGATCAACAAACAATCCCACAACAATTCTCATCAAGATGTGAACAAACAGAAAAAAAGAAAAGGGTGGAGCGATTAAGCAGAATATGGGTGCTGTATATAGTTCTGCAAAAGGCGAGCCTGTACTCAACAAAGAAAAGCACACTGATGAGATTACTTACACACATTCATTCACCACAGATGCATCATGACTTTTCAAACACGGAAAAAGCACAGTGTGTTTTAATAGCTTATTTTAAAGTGAATATGGCTTTGACCAGCATATGCACAGCAGTGTGCCTTGAATCTGGACTGCCCTTCAAAAGCAAGCAATCCATCTAAGCCTCCCGCTCAGTAATTATTGTTGATTGATTTTATTTTGTCTGATTGATTGATTCAAAAGAGCATATTAGCATACTCACATCATCAGCCTGGGTAATAAGGTTTAAATTCCCAGAATCAATTGCACACACAGTCAAAGGCGGACAGACTGCTGCAAGCAGGAGGCATAGCTCAGCTGAGCATGAACTGTCTCTCTGACAGTGCAATAAAGGTTTCCCTACACCGCACTGATGGCAATGACACAGGTTCAAAGGAGGAAATTTACATCATAAGGGATTTTCTCTTTTCTGCCAGGTGTAAACACAAGTGGGAGAGAAAAACGCAGCCTGCGCAATCAGAATGCAACATGCAATCACAACGCAGTGTGCAATCATACGTTAGGAGAGAGGACATAAACGCCTCTTCAAATGAAAATAAATAAAAGAAATGATCACGCTGACCTTGAGAGAATTCTCATGTAGCTCCCTGAGGTCTCTCATTGGATATATATAGCTCTTTATTGTTGCTGCATGTGTCAGTGCTTTGCACTGAATAAACACTATGGCTGGCAATAATGTTGCTTTTATATCATTGTCAGGCTCTGTATTCACTTCAGTATTAGGTTTGTTACTCTTAGGGGTACTGAAGGATAATTGTTAGGCACTGTTAATATTTTCATATACCGTTTTATCACTGTTATTCATCTTGATGCCTATTTGCTGCATTTACAGTTATTCTGGCTGAATTCAACTTGGGATGTTTTTGTTCTTGTATATGTTTGACATATATGTATTTCTTTCCTAATCCTATTTTAGAATTGGAAGTATCTCCAGTTTAAGACCGTCTGCCAAGCAGTGAAAGAAACCAGCAGCAGTGCTGATGGTAACAGAAGTGCTTTAAGGATGCAGGCCAATAGACAAGACCCATAGTGCGGTGTGTCCATGGGCCGCATTTGGGGCCGCTCTTGGCTCTGTCCGGCAGCCTCCACACCTGGCTGTTCGGTGACCCCTTCCAACTCCTGCCTCACGAAATGACCTCTCCCAGCTCCTCCCCTGTATCCACAGCAACGGCCAACTGCCAGCTTGGCTCCCTCGTCGGCCCCTCCCACCGCAATTGGGGCATTCCTTCAACTGGGAGTCTTCACCTGCAGCACGGTGGCCAATTATATCTGAGCGCAAGGCTCAGAGCTGTAAGGGCAAATGCAGCCACAGATACCTACGGTTTGTGCACTGGCGTTGCCGGATGCATTGGATTGTGCGACGTTTTCCTGCATGGGAGACTCTGCTGAAAACTGCGGACCCTGCTCCATCCAGTTGAGCTGGTAATTAGTTCCTGGCTATTGATCCTGGTATCGAACAAAAACAACAAAAAAAGAAAAGAGGAAAAAAAGAGATCATGTGAAATGACCCTAAATGGTCTTTAAGCTGATTTGGCATCATTACGGTCCATTCCGAGAGCTCGCTTTGGAAATCCAAGATTCATTTGTCATGACAATCGCGGCTTGAGGCCGTTCGATCTAATTGTGAAAATAGCTGTCCTATTTCCGGGTGTTATTATAAGATCTGCGTGTTCTGGGGCACACACACACACACACACACACACACACACACACTCCATCAGGGGTATCCACTGGTTCTAATGCAGAAATATGCCCTCTACACAAGGCATGCACTGTCTAAGCTGATGATAGTATAATCTTTTTATTTTCTCAACCACATCCAAACAATCAACTCTTTCCATGCCTGAATGGCTTGGAAACAGCCTGGTTCAATAAATATCTCTAAGACTATGACAGTGAAAATAAAAGGGTATATGAGACCAGCTTTCCCACCAGGGTGTGAACCTAAACCACATTGTGAGACCTCTGGTATGTAAGCATGCGCACTGTCATTCTCACAAACGGGCAAAATTCAAGATATTTGTCTGTCAGTTTGCACTAGCAGACAAATCCACCATCCCCACTCAGAGCCCAGAATGACAGCGCACCAATAGCCAGACAGGATAGTGATTGCAGACTACCCAGTAGCCTCAGCTGAACTGGTATATTGAGGAATCCTCAGAAAATTACTCCTTTCCAGAAAAGAAGAGAGAGAGTTTTCTTTTGGTCTGTGGATTCAGAGCTAGTCCTCCCACTCGTGCATCGCCGGGTTGGGTCTTTCCTCCCTCCCTCCCTCTCTGTCTCTCTCCATCCCTCTCTCTCTCTCTCTCTCCCTCTCTCTCTCTCGTTCTCTCCCTCTCACCCTTTCTCTCCCTTCCTCCCTCTCTCTCTCTCTCTCTCTCTCTCTCTCTCTCTCTCTCTCTCTCTCTCCCTCCCTCTCTCTCCCTCTCCCTCCCTCTCTCTCTCCCTCTGCAAGCTCGGCAGCTGGATTGTCAGGCCAGGTGTCGGGCCCGAACTCCGGAGCAGGACGATGCTGACATTTCACGGTGGCATTTCGAGCAGAGCGCCGCACGTCCCCAAAAAAACAGGGGGGTGGGTCGAAGCGACGCGGCAAGATTTGCCGCCATATGCAGAAATCATGAAAGCAGCCAGCTTTTAGGGCAGCGGAAGTGTTCTCTCAAAAATGAAAAAAATAAAATGGCTGCTACTGCACCTCACTATCATTCAACACTTACATCTGACTGCTGTTCCAGCTGCATTTTAAGTTCTCTGGAAATAAGACTTTGAAAGTTAAACTCCAGGAAAAGCGTTTGGTTGCACATACCAAGAACACACCTAGGTCTTTTAGGTCAATTTGCGCTAAACTCTATCATCTACAACTTCTCTCAATCTGCTATGTTATAGATATCTGTTGTAATAACCCACCTAAAAAAGTTTCTGAATGATAAACAAGTCACCTATGCAGGTTTGCTTCCAGGGTGAAACCTCCAGCATCTATAATTGTGGGAATCACATGACTGTCATCCTCCTTTCACGGCAGACTGAATTGGTGTCATGAACAGGGCCCTCTCCCTGGCTCTGGCCATAGGAAAACTGCCGGGGGATTCTGCCCCAGCCTTCCCCTTTTTGGCGGGTTCGGAGTGCACGTCTGAGTGAGACAGCAGTCATGCTGTCACACAGTCAGCGACCCCTACCCGTTACGCTTGCCCACAGCCATCGCCGTGGCGACGAGGACCTTGCCAAGCACCCTGCTGCGCCCCTGGATCAACTTGGGCAGCAAGATGGCGGGCATTCCACAGGGCCAACAAGCCTTTGCTGGTGTCCGGAGGCAGTATGGAGCCTTAGGGGAACAGGGCCAGCTGAGACACTGGGGCAGCAGTGTAGGATAGCAGAAAGGAGCAGGACTTACAACCGGTTCGGTTCCCAATTTGGGCACTACTGTTGTATCCTTGGACAAGGTACTTAGCTCAGAATTGCCTCAGTGAATATCCAGCTGTATAAATGGGTAATATGTAAGAAACTGTAACCTATGTAAGTCGGTCTGGATAAGAGCATCTGCTAAATGCCAATAATGTAATGTATTGACACATACCCACATGGAGTTAGGGCCCACTGAGAGACAGGACAGTGTGGGATTGAGGCCATCCAATAGCCACACCCACAAGGAAACAAGGTCCAATGACAGACCTGCCTGCATGGGGTGGGGCCTGTGAAAGACACACCCATCATGAGGAAGAACCCAGTGAGAAACACACCCACATTGGGGTGGAGCCAGGAGGGAGACACACGCCCACATTGTGAAACAGCTACTGCTGTGGGGCCCTGTTGGTTTCTGCACTGAGAAGGAGGCAATCTGAGTATATAATGACAATATGAATTCGGTCAGAGATTGAATATAATGTCTACCAATCTCTGTTTACGTGTAACAGAATGCTAAAAGTCATAACAATATTCAATACTGCCTGGAGGAGTGCGTGACAGCCTATTTGTCAAAGTGGAAAGAAAACGACACCTTCATGTGTCTAACTATTGTTGGAAGCCCAGCTAATTAAAACAGGAATTTCTTTCCCTCCACTTTGTGCCAAACTCACCCTATGTGGAGGACCCCTTTCATATTTTTAATAATTTTTAAAAATGAAAAAACAATTCACATACGGATTTGTGAAAGAGGTATTTTGCCAGATTTTTTTTTTTTTTTTTTTTTTAGAATCTCAACAATTGAGGTCAGACGTGTGGAATGAACAAAGAGAGGAGGACGGAGCAGTCGGTCTGAGGCACTACCTTGATTTGATTAGTTAATCATATTTCTAATCCCTCTGCCTTGAGAGGCAGCACTGCATTAGTTCCTAATTACTGATCACATGATTGTTGCAAATACGGAGCAAATCAGTTCAAGCAATCTTAATCCGCGCACTACAGAATGGCAATGATTAAACAGTCAATTAATTGAAGAAGAGTTTATTTCAACAAATCATTCCCCTCTGGCCCCCGAAGAATGACTCTTAGCGTTAAAAAAGCTCTGGAGAGACATGATTGCAGACAGTAAGAAACCACGCAGGTTGATTTGATGCAATGCAGGAGCCCTTTCTATTTGTCCACTGTGATGCTTTGTGAAAGAAACAATAGAAAATAGCTTTTAGCTATTGTGCTGTGCTGTCAGCTTTTAGCCATTGTGCTGTGCTGTCAGCTACACAGACTGGATGTTCAAACATCATGCTCATTTTTCCCAGATGAGGTACATTTGTACTCTGAATAAGAGTGATGACAGACTCAGGCTAATCCATGTAGGTCACTGCTATACTATTTACGAACTCTCCATTGTGTATGGTTAACTTCATATATGCCTGTATGGATACTGGAAAACATAAGAGGCTTATAGTGAGAAGCATACATTATGCACAAATATAGGTGCAGGAAAACCTTTACATGTGTTGAAGGAACAGAAAGTAAAACTAAAAAATGGAAACTAAAAAAATGCATTCATCTTTTGTAAAGAAATCTGACCATTTGGTCTGCCAGTCTGTTCAGATGCTCTGTGAAGTGGATCTGACTTCTTGTTCTTGGAGATTTACCCGTTTTACAGAGAAATTGAGTACACTTGCCTGCTCTGACCTTTACACCCCAAAACGATCCTTGCACCTGTCCACAGACCCGCTGCTTCAGCTGAGGGCCAAACTTTTTTCTTTTTCTTTTTTTTTTACTCCTACATCAGGAGGTCTCATGGCGTTGCCGCCGGTAACGCTGTGATTGATTTCATTTGATGTGCCTTATTATGCAAACTGCTCCCGACCCCCACCGTATAATTAGGACTTAATTAATTTGAGTGAAATCTTTCATCTGTCTGGGCCAGACCGGTTTCTTCCTTCCATTTACAACATGATATTAATTTTGGGAGGGAGCAGTGCTCGGCTGATGAAAAGACTGATATAATTAATTATCTTTTTTTCTTCTTTCCGAGGGAAAATAACAAGTGTGCCGAGCAGTGGCTGATTAACCCTATTATATTAACTAATTAGGGGATCATTTCATAATCAAGGAAGCAGCACAATTATGGGGGAATTCAAAAGATGCCATCTAATGAGAAGCGTGTCAATGCAGAATGTGCTTTGTTTGGAAAATGTGACATTCCGAATTTTCCATAAAAGGCCATTTATTTGTGCGTGTGTGGCTTTTTCGCCCGCCCTGAACCCCCCAGTAAATCAATTATTGCATTTCTCAGGTTCAATTACTGTACAATCCCAGAGTGAACCTTCCTCGGCGACACAACACCAGAGACAGAAAAACCTATTAAATTCAAAATGGTAACAAATTCATTCATTATGGCGATGAGAATAACTTGAAAAATCGCTTCCCTTTCAGTTTCAGTGGATGCTGGCGGAAATGCCGCTGTCAATGACTGCATGTGACTGCATGCCTTCTCATAATTGAATCCTCTTCACCTTAAACAACGCAGGGCCACTACCCCGGGTCAGCCAGCGCTGCTCAAATGAGTCAGAGCAGCTTCAGCCAATCAGAGTTCACTCGGAGATCAAGCTGACTGCATTCCAATCCTTCCCTCATTTAAATTCATCGAGTGCCATCCAAAACAGAAGCCACAAAAGGTAATTGTGGAGCACAGTACGAGTGTAGTACAGTTTTACATAGCTTGCATTTTCCATATTACCCAGTCATACGGCTGGAAATTTACTGAAGCAGCTCAGCTTCAGAAACCTGCTCAAGGCTTCAGCAGCAATGATGCATGTTAACCACTACTCCAACAAACTGCTCACAACAGGAAGAGTACATAAAAGTCATGGGTCCCGCTTTACATTAAGAGACCCTGATATCTTCCACACTTCATCCATTCTGCCGCGTTCCTCTCTGTCTTCAAGAAACATCTGAAGACACAGCTCTTCCTCTCTCACCTGAGCACCTGAAACACTGCCACCTGGAGGAATTTCTCATGTCTCAAAACTGTTTCCTACTAAACCATTTTTGAAAAAGTAATCTAATGGTTTAACGCAATCGTTATCTCTACCAGCTAGCTTGTACCTTGCCTGGCCAACCATTGAAATGTGGTCATGCAGCGCTTCTAATATTGTTGACTCCTTATGGTTTTTTGCTTGTGTTGTACTCTACTTCACTTGTAAGTCGCTTTGGATAAACACATCTGCCACATGAATAAATGTAGATGATACCTGTGTCTTCACACTTCATCTACACAGTAACTACCACACAGATTCACACTGTGGTTGACATCACACTAAGCCACAAACAAGTTTAACCATTGCAAGCTCTATGCAACTATGTGTATGAACTGTACATAGTAAACACACAGTAAGTACATAGAAAAGGGCCATTTAATGTACCAGATAGGTATGAAGCAAACAGCCAAGCACTTATCACATTAAAGATTTCTTCAAAAAGAGGAGGATTGTCCATTTATTATAAATGACAGGATACAACCAGGTGGACAGGCACAAGCAAAAAGGGTGTGATGAGGTTGGCCAATGCCCTTCACCAAAAAATGAACAGGGGAAACAACCTCCCAAAAGAGTGAATAGGTTATTATAATAAAAATAAAGCAGAGAAACTCGGCCTTAAACACAGAGCACCACAGCAACCAACTGCTCCCAAGAGTGCCTCCAGCAGCAGCCTCACACCTGTAAATAATGTGCCTCTAATTAGGCAGGTGTGGCCCGTTAACCAATGGCTGGCTGCACATGCTCATCAGACAATTAGCAGATTGTCTTTCATTGGTAGATCTTCTATTGGATTGAAAACAGAGGGCCCTTAAACATTTAACATTTTAACAAGTATAACACAACTAAAGATTACTTTGCTTTCTCGGGGGTTGGTGAAAGTAGTCCTTCATAAAAGGATATAGATTGTTAAAATAAGGACTAAACTGGTTTAGGAGGTCAAAATTTCCACGCAAATCTCCCTGCTCTGTTCTTGCTCTCCCTTTGACCCTTCACTCTGATTTATGTCACCTAGCCTTCCCAGTTTGGAAGTAATGAAGCAACATCAGTGAAGACACTGCTCACACAACAACTAACAGAGGTGAAACTGATGACAAAAGCTTAGCTACTCAGTGTTCTGTAAAATGATTTTAAACACAGGGTTCTTAAAACATGATTACAAATTCATACTCCCCAGTTAATACTAAAAAATCATGAGGAAATGTGTGCTCATGCCGATGAAGATTTCATCATCATCCCATATGTATTCCTCACACTACTGAAGAGGACTTTCAGGTCATGATTCTCATGATCTTACATTATTTATTCACCTATCATACACCATTACCAAGGGAGATTTGCATATCTTATGTTTTATGAATGATCCACTTAAGATGCATGAATATTTAGTGGAGTGGTTCAAGCCTTGTGCCCTGGGTGTCCCAGCAAGCTAAGTGCCTGCCTTAAGCACTACAGTACATCACACCACACAGCGGTTTCTGAAAGCCACTGCCTCTGTGCTTCACCTCCCCTGCATTAAGACAGTACAGATCACATTTCAGCACCATGGACAGCATTCCTTTCTGCACTGTGTACAGAAAAAAGGCAAAGCACTGTGGGTCTTTCCGGTCCTAACCAACATAACTCTTCTGCATCACATTTCAGGAGATGGTGCTATTCACCACCTGAGAACAGATCACTCCTGAACGCAGCGGTCCTATCAGTTACAGAGGGAAACCTGTCGGTAAGGTTACCTCCAGTGGCTGATTCCAGACACATACACACACAAACACACAGGTGTAATCTCACATCCGGAGAAAATCTACAGCATTTTAATGAACATGCTGCAAATGTAGTTGAATAAGCCTGTATCCATTCAAAAGAAGCAGTATGAAAGTACGCTGGGTAGCAGAAAAATGATAGGTACTGAGTAATGACAAAGAAGAAAGGAAGCGACTGCAAAGAACAGACATTTGTTGGCTTTAATTCTGCTGCACAGCTAACACCACAAGTGCTCAAAAGGCCTCTGGTGAAAATGCACCAGACATACCCGAGTGCACGCCATGCCCCTGTCAGCTTTGCGCCACATTTAAACTCCCTAATTGCCCACTCATTGCTCCTTCCTTGTTCTTAAGTGAGCCTTTCCCATTGAAACGACTCCCGCGACTCGGACAGGGTTAATGCACGCTGGCGCAGAGTTCAGGGTCCGTCAGGACGGCGAGCGAGAGGAAAGGGGGTCAGGGAGGCGCGGAGCAGACGCATCCGTCATCAGCAGGGGAAGCGCACCACGCCCGGCAGGCTCCCCGCCCAAC
This sequence comes from Megalops atlanticus, assembly GCA_019176425.1. Classification (NCBI taxonomy): domain Eukaryota; kingdom Metazoa; phylum Chordata; class Actinopteri; order Elopiformes; family Megalopidae; genus Megalops; species Megalops atlanticus. The sequence continues at coordinate 5,144,852 of CM032887.1, forward strand.
ATCCCTCACGGCTCGGCCGCTGACACCGCCGCCGCCCCTCTGCCCGGCCGAGGCAACGATTACATCACCCGGCGTCTCAGCGGTCGCCGGAGCGGCTCGGTGGACTCGCCGCAGCGCGGTCGCAGCCGAAACCAAAGCCGCCGTTAGTCTGTCTCGCAAGGTGGCAAAATTAGCCAGCTCATGGCACACGATCTGACTCAGGTGTAATAGCCTCTGCACCAGGATCCTGGGAGCTATATGTGAGGGAAATGAGTGTCAGATGTCAAACATGTTGTGAATTTTACTTGGTTGAAATTGGTGTGTCGCGGGCGTGGGAAATGAGTGCCACCTTAAAGCTCCGGTTCCACGCATGATGCCGAGTGAAACACAGAGCCTCTGCAGGAGTGTGGAGTGGAAAATAACGTGCACACACGTACATACTTAAACCAATAAAGCACCTGCAGGTCCCCCTTCGGCAATGTGTCAGCTGCAGGATCAGCTTATCCGAGTGAAAGGTCGTCACTTCGGGAAACGGCATTAGTGTGGAGAAGAGCATCCTCTCCTGCCATCTGCTTAATGTCTCCCCTCTTTGCCTCGTTCTCTAATTCTCTCTCTCTCCCTCTGTATCTCTGTTACCATCTCCCTCTTCTTCTGTTCCATCTCCTCCCACTTCCTCTCTCGGTATCTCTCTCTCGCAATCTGTAAATGTTACTCTTTCTCTCTCCTTCCAGCCTACCCTCCTTCTATCATACTGTTACACTATTTCTCCTCCATCTGTCTGGATTACTATCCCTCTGTTACCCCTCATAAACTATGATACTCTCTCCCTCTCTCTGTCTGAATTACTCGCTGTAATCCCTCATAGTCCATGTTACTCTCTCCCTCTCTTTCTCTGTTAGATTACTCTATCTCTGTTACTCCTCATGGTCGATGTTAGTCTCTGTCTCCCTCCCCTTGGAACAGCTGCAGTACAGAGAGCTCTTGTTGTGATATAATTGAATGTGCCGGGGGAGAGATGTACAGTGGAGAACGCGGCTCCTGTCTCCTTGTTATCTTTAATAAAACAGCCTTTGTAGAGGCGCTTTGTGATCTGTTCATGAATACAAAGAGAAACACGCCGGAAATAAAGGTGAGCGCAGGCGAGCGCGTGTGTGTGTGTGCGTGTGTGTGCGTGTGCATGTGTGTTTGTGTGCATGTGCATGTGTGTGAGTGTGTACGTGTGTGCATATGTGTGTGTGTGTGCGTGTGTGTGTGAGTCCTCTCAGAGTTCTGTGGGCACAAGGTGAATCACCTTTTTAACATTCCGAAGCACACGGTCTCTTCGGACAGTACTGCAAGGCCCACATGTTTTCTGCTTCGCAGAACAACCTGAAATGCAATTACAAATGACCTAGACTGCTCAGGCTCCACATATTCGGTTACTGAAAAATACAGAATGCAGTATAAAACCATTTATTTAAGGAATGGGTCTCCTTACTTTTCGCCTAGTTACTTTAGATTACTATATGTTCTACATGTAATACCCATTATGGAACCATAATCACTATGGAATTTCTTTTATTAAAATTTGTATATATCTATCTATATAAATACACACATACACACAACTGGTTAATGTATGTATGTATAGGTGGCCTATAGGTTGCCTGGCCAGATGTTTTTGTTTTGCAAACTTATTTTTTGTAGTAACTGGTGCTGGGTGTGTTCTCCAGCCTGGAGGGGTGAAGGTGATTCTGATACAGCAACAGGTGGAGCTGCAAAGGCACCCGAATGACATTCTCCGACAACCATCGGGATTCTGTAACGGCAGAGCACAACTGGCTTCCCTCAGCAGGGTGGGTCTGGCGTGAAAAGGGCACCCTGAATGAGTGTGCTTACTTCTATCACTGTCTTTACCACCGAGGCAGTGCTTTTGAGCACAGCAGTAGCAAGGAGGCTATTTTACTTCAGATCCGCCCCACCCCCCCAGGGGCTTTGCAATGATTGGGGAAAAAAAAAAAAAACGCAGGGACAACTGACTCTCTGTGGATTAGTCCTGTCTTCCTGTTGCTAAGTGACCTGCCAGAGTTCCACAGCATCAGATAAATTAGTCAAATGAGCTGACCGAGTTACGCCTATTCCTGCATCGGCAATCACATCACGCTCCTCGTTAAACATCTATGTACAGCTTCATATATTCATGGTTCTTCTGCCTCAGGACCTGCTGTTGTTTATGGCCTGGTCGCAGATTGATTTACATGCCTGATTGGAGGACTTGTCATACCCAGGGTTCAGCGGCTCTCATTCCCATGGCCATTCACCTTCCTGCAGGGATCACGGTTACCACGGTCACCTCTTTCGACCACCTCACCACAGTGGAGATCCCTGGATAGGGCTCCATGGTCGACGCCCACCATGGCGCTCTATTGGCTGCGACAAATGATGGACAGGGCTTTGAGCCCCACTCTTTCTGTCACACTGCATCACTACACTTCAGCGTGGAAGGTACTTTGTGCTTGTGCTCCGTCTATTCCAAATGAAGAGAAATAACATACAACAAGGCTAACGCTATGCGGCAATTTTTATGTGTCTCCGTACATATTTTTCAAATTGCCCTTGAAATTAGACTGGAAGAGAACAGGAGTGAATATCTTAAGGACAGCGCATTCGGCACGACCATTCATACCTTGGGGGGGCTCGTGGATGGGATGTCTGAGGTGTTAGGAGCTCCCAGAGCCACAGGCAGCCAAAGAAACCTTATTTATGAGGACACACGTACTAACCCAACAGCCCCAAGCTGAGGGAAATGTTGTTTTCTTCAACATCCAGCTCTGTTAAGTTTAAAGACTTCTACATCATGTCACTTTAAATGAAATGAAATCAAGTGCCCATTTGTTTTTTTGTTGTTTTTTTTCCCTCCTGCTCTAATATTACACTGTTTTAGTTTTTGGTTGATTTGTATGAATGTTCAGCTGTTTGGGAAGGGGGTAGAGGAGCTGGGAGGGGGTTGGGGAGCTGGGGGCGGGGGGGCTAAATCTCTCTGACATCATCGCCACGCTGCCACGCGGAGGCTTATCCGTTACCCTAACTGCAGTGGAGCCTTGGACGGTGTTGATGCTAATCTTTAACACAGCAGGCCGTCAGAGGCTCAATAGAGGAGCATTGATTTCTCCCCGCAGAAGTGAGCCGGGCTGAATGAGAGAATCACCATTCGGACGCATGACTCGGGCCGCAGCCCGCGAACAGATTTAATTTGTCACAGGGTGCGATAATGAATAAGCCAGCATGGTCCCGCCGCATCGACGCACTCGGCGGAGTTCCGGAAAGCGCTCGGTCACTCTCACTGTCACCTTCACCCCCTCCCCCCCACTGCCCCTTTCTATTTTGGGTGTTTTTTGTCCACAGAGATAGCTAGAGATGGCCTTTGTGGCTGTCCGTGGCTGTGCCCTGACCATCATTTCCACCGTTGACAAAAAGACCCCACCGTCTGTGCCAGGTCCATTTACTGCTGCTGATCCACGAGGAACGGCTGCTCCACGTAGACTTCACCTCCAGCAGGGCGGTCCTGGAGCCAACAGCTGCGATGCTGGCCTGTTGTGACCCAGCGTTGGGGCCTGGCACTAGCCCCTCCAGGCCCCTGCCACCAAATACTCCCATTGCCATAAATCAACCCCCCATCACTTACCACTCCTCCCTGCCAATCACCACTTCCCCATCCCTCACCACTCCCTTATCACTAAACACCTACCCCACCACTGACCAGTGCACCTTCACCAAACACTTTCTCAGTCACTAACCATTCCCCTGGTGCAAACCACTCCTCCTACTAATAACCACTCCCCCTGCCACTGACCACACCCCTACCACTAACCACTCCCCCTGCTGCTGACCACACCCCCTACCACTAAACACTACTCTCTGCCCATCACCACTTCCTGATCATCCACTACTCCCTCATTACTAACCACTCCCCCTATGACTAACCACTCCCCCTGTTGTGATTCAGGTTTTGTATGCATTAAACCAGTAAAGTAATGAGCAATGGACCACCACTAATATTGGTGGGTTGTTCATTTTGAAAGATTTGTCTAAGCATTCAAAAAACACCACATGACCAAATTATGCTGTTTGCCTTTCCTGGACAAGACATCTCATTGAGTCAATAGGCAGTGGAAACAGCAGAAGATGAGAAGGGGCAGTCAGTAGGCCCGGCACTATGGGGGTGCTTAGGGGTGCATTTTGCACCCCCAGATGGACCTCAGTGCACCCCCAGTTGTCTCCTTATATCCCGATGTCTAGATAGTATTTATGACTTTTTGTGCACCCCCGTAGATTGCAGTTGTACCCCTCTGTATTTTCTCCTGCCACTGGGAGTCAGGTAAATGAAAATCTTCATATGGTTTAGTGTTCTCCTATAACTGCTTCTGAGGTCCACTTTTCATCATGCTATTGGTGCCTGGCAAAGTGTCATCACAAAAGGATGAAATAAAACTCTGCGTATTGAATTGGTCACATTACGGGCAAGCACAGGACAGACAGTGTTAGTAACAAAGCTGCGCTCAAATCCTTTTGTTCTATCATGATGGTTTAATTAACCTTGAACTACCAAAAGAAAAAAAAACAAAAGATGACAAAAAAACCCACACCACTTACGGTTCCATTATGAGCATATTAAAAGCATGGAACACCACTTCTGATATGTGTCCACGCTTGCTGTTAATGGCACGGCTTTGTATTATTTTATATGCGCTTGGGAGATTTTTTTAATTCGACACACCGATTGTTGAAGAATGAAGCCACACACAGGGGAAACGATACAGGCATATTCCTGCACATTTGCCTCGTTAGCTTAACATTCTTGAAAATGTATTAATCGCACCTTTCAGCTCTTGATGAGACTGGGTGTGAGTGCTTCAGTTGTGCCCAGTGCAAGATAAGCATTTGTGTATTTGGAAAACAGGTTATACATATTGCAAACAGGAGGGAAAACACTGGACACTACTCAGCATACTGGTGCAATTATTTGGAAGTCACTCTGGGTGAGAGTGTCTGCTAAATTACTTAATGTAATGTAATATAATGTAATGGACAGACTAGTGATGGTAGAGTGGGGCTTCATAGGGGGTGGAGCTATGATGTGCACATGATTTGCATGAACCAATCAAAAGGCTTTGGTCATAACATCACCATGAGTGGCTCCTCCCATTTTGGGGTTCATGAGGCCTCTCAGTCTCATGACTAGGTATCATTATCATGTACAAAACAAGCTACATAAGGCTCTTCAACAGAAACACTGTCTTTTCCCAAGTTTTTAGCTATGATGTATCATTTTACATTACTTTTGAATTACAGTGCATATTGATTGGACCCAGCGAGCCCCTCACTTGATCTCTCCATTCTAAAGGGCTGTCATGAGGCATTTGTTCAGATGTCATGAGCATGAAATATTTCATCGAGAAAGATGAAAATGGGTCCGACTGGAATGCATGAGCTTGAGCGTCATGCACAATTAAAGAAAACAATTCAAACCAAAAAAACACAGCCAAGCATATAGCCAATTTCATGCTGCAGGTTTCCTCTCGCAGACATAGTTTACAGAATTCTTTTGGATTTCTCCATTAAAGCACTAACAGAATACAGCCCTGAGAGCACAATCCTTTCTACTGGTCTTTAAAGATACACTCTACGCCAGCAGCATAGGGGCACAGACATTTACCCTTCAATGACAAGCCAAAAGAGGGCTGAAAGGCATCCATCTGACGTATTATAAAGAGCACCAGTGAACCCTGACCAAACACCGATTTGATGCGACAACCTTGCCGCAGATTCAGTGTCAGCGCCGAATTGAGACGTGCCCCCCTTTCACAGATGACCTCCCGAAACATTCGCGCCATTGTCCGCGCGTTTAATCTGTTTGTGCAGTTGTCCGATCTTCTTTTCTGCGCCGCGAGGAGGCCGCGGTCGAACCCGCCCCGTGCTGGTCATCAGTCGCTCTAACCCTGATTAAATCTGGATTCCTCACCGGGTCCACGGCCATGGCGCTGAATGAAACCGCTTTCAATTTAATTATTGGAGCTGGCTGAACATCAAGAACATCCATTAAAATAATTGATTGACCATGCTGTTCAGAGTTGGGGGGGAGAGAGAGGGGATTTCATGAGAAGACGATCCTGTCACTGGCACGGAGTGGTTGGGGGGGGGTGAAGCTGCTTTTAATCTTTTCACCTGGAACAAAGTGCAAATTGGCGGAGTAATGTGAACCCTTTTTTCTCTTAGTGCTCCCCGTTCCGCGGGCCGCCGGTATCCGTTCGCTCCAATAGCTAACGCGGATTTCAAACAGGAAGTGCAGTTGGTCATTCTTCCACTGTGTGAAGCAGGTCTGTCTGCCTCTAGTATCCTGTATCATCCAAAAGACTGAACAAATTTCTGCGGGCTGTACAACACGAACAAAGTATTAGTCCTGCAAAGGACACATTTTATTGAGTATATAGGGCCTAATGTATTGACAACTGATTTGTTTTGTTTCCACTGCCCTTTCCACTTTGAATGGCTAATAGGTATAACCAGACTGGTCTTGTCTTTGTTAAATTCCACAGCGCATTCAGAAAATAGTGAGAATAATCTTGACGTCTCAGAGGACCAATACATTTACCCTACTTTGCATTTTGATAACACTTATTACTGAATGCCAGGAGTTCTTACTTACTTGAAATGCAACCCATACCATCTTGTAGGCCTACGCAACCGGCAATTGAGCAAAATGTTGGCTTTGCCTCGCCGCACGCGTCTCAGTTGACTGCGCACGCTCATAAAACGCTTCTCTTGAGTTGTGGATTTATTAAGGTCTTTTTCTGCTTACTAACCGCTGAACACATTCACAATGTTACTTTACATACTACGTAATATAAAATATAAAACATGTTTAGTATTCCACAACTCTCAAAATGTTGCAAAAAAAAAAAAACTGTTCGAAAGGCAGTATATTGTTGCCAGGGAGTTACTTACTTTCTCCTGTAGATGGTGCACTGAAATGGCTTAGTCACGGAGCCTCGTTTTCTTCCTCGGTGTTTGAAATGTGGTTTCTCAAATATGATTTCACTTCTGTAACAGAATGAGCGGGGTGTCACCTATTTGGTATGATAGCAGCATGAGTTTACAACTCTTCGTCTACAGTTATGAACACATTCATTTAGAGGTCATTTTCATTTAAACGCTCATCAATTCTGAACAGACAACCACTACATGCATAAAAAGTGAAAACATTTTCATGTTGACCCCATTATATTATTTAATAACTGTTTCCCTACATTTAATTCCCAATTTTATTGATGACATGGAAGTCCAGATTATACATCCATACGCGGTACGTACACTTGGGGTACGCAGCAACACGTAAACAAATAACATTAGAATAATTATATACGATTTAAAGTAACATAATGCGATTATGTTTTGGCTCAAGAAATGTGAAGGCTGAAGCTAACAGACGACAGTTGGTGATAAATCGCTGGGGTTATCTTGGAGTCTTTAGAACTAACCCTCTGCCCTGGACATTTCGGGCAGATTTTTTTAAAGACCCTTTCTTGTTCAAAAGGCGGGGCGCTCAGTGTGGCTCCGCTGAGTGATAAGGTTTGAATGAAAGTGGATAGTGTGTACATTAGGAAGGAGGCACCGGCAGCTGTATGCTAATGAAGCGCAAATCTTCAGTACGTCTCCTGCTGGGCGGCACACGCCATTGAACAAACACGAGCATACGCATCCGAAACAAACACTGCGAGTCTACATGCGCTTAGAAAAAAAGAATGACGGGGAAAGAAGTAATCGTTAAAATGCCATCAAACATTGTTGCTGTCCAGACCACTAAACAAACACGAGTGTTAGCTGAAACCATATAAAAAGAAGAGACAAATCCATAAATACAGGTGTGACTCATGTCCTTTTTATCACTTCAACAGTAAGAGCAGGCAAAATCAGCGTCCTTTATCATCGTTAGCTGTGTATTCATTTATTCATTCATTCATTCGTTTGTTTTAAGAATCGAGGGGGCGTCCCGCAAAACATTTATCCGCAAAAGCCTTTGGCTTCAACCTTTCACGATTTCGCCTTACTTACCCTGGAAATATGTTTATATTGGAATGAAACTTTTCATGTTATGGAAAACAATTAATGGACAATTCGATATTAAACGTTAATTTACATTTAACCTTGCCGTCTTTAACCTTAAAGTGGTAAGAAAAAAAGCAAAACAAAACTAACATTTCCAAAACAAACGAGTACTGGAATTAAAGTAACAGTTTTCAGGACAATTACATCTAAATAAACAAAATACAACACATTTGGGCATACTAATTGTAATATTTAAATTAGGCCGATTGTCCCTATCGTGATTATAGGAACTCACAAAACAGTTATATCCCCTTCTTATATCATTATTCTATATTCTTCTTTGTGAAGACGTTTTCCTGTTTTGTCATACAGGAGTCACAACAACACATGTCATGTCATGACTTTGTAAGCATATCTGTTTGTATGTATATCTTAATAAATCAAGGACATAAATGAAACAGCGTGTGCTCGGGGAAATGTCAGATCCATTGCTTGTGTAATTATTTGACTTGGTCCCAGCGCAGCTTTATGCTAATAAGGAGAACAATAAGAGACGATGGAGCTTCTTTATAGCCTGGCTTCCGTGTACACAGAAAAGAGGCGCAATTCCTGCGAACACCAGCCTGCGTCCAATGAAATTACTGGGGCCAGAGACGCACGCCTCCTTTCAGCGCGCACTAACACATAACCGGAATTCTATGAAAGATGCTGCGCTCTATTACCGAAAACTTCATACAATGTTATTCAGTTACGGGATGTCATGACTTTGTTGAATTCTGAAATGTTTTATCCGATAACGGATTCGTGTTAGATTTTCTTTTATGTTTTTATAGTTTAAGTTGAATTGATAAGATTATAACTGGGATATACACTTTTGCGTACATTTTGTGATCATGGTTTAACAACTGTGATTATTAAATTAACAATTGATCTGCAGTGAGATATTGTTTGTTCATATTTTAAGATAATATAATTATGTTTTCTTGAAATCGTTTCAAATGTATTTTTAAGGATATAACATTTCCCCATTTGTTATATTTTAACAGTACGCACTGATTAAACAGCATCATATACGTTAAGCACGTACAAGGTATATGCCAAAAGGACAGGCTTTGTTTTTGAGATAATTGTTATTACACACATTTAAAACTGCTAGTGTGTCACAAAAATATCTTATAACATTTGTTTTCCCTGAATATGTAACATCTTTTTCAAAACTCTCCCTTTATTAACTTCAGCCAGTATTATAAATTAAGGTCTTCCACAAGATTTTATTCATTTCATCCAAAGATGGAATGCACGAAAACTTTACGCGGTCTGGTTTTAAGTAACATATTACTTATGTAACGTATATTAAGCTGTTAAATACATTCAGATCACGTGGTTACATAAAGGAAAACTTCGTATCAAAGAATCGACCCAATATGCAGACAACGGTCAAATTTATTTCACAGCAGTGTCCGCCAGCCTCTCGAAGGACAACATGAAAACAGTCCTCCTCAAACCCATCCTCGGGGTCGCTCCAGCGCAATTAAAATAAGCTCTTTAAAACTGCCTTGGTCGCACATTATCATCCTCCCTTGTCCCTTTCCACGCGCGCATCCCGGCGTATTCAGAAGTCATGGAGCACGATGTGACCCGTGGCAGTTGCGCGTGTTTAATGGGGAGATCACCGTGGATTGACCCTTTTGGGCATGGTCCTCTTTGTTCGGAGCACTGATTACACTCAGCACGCGCCTATCTTTTGGCCAGATTGTCTGTGAGTCCTATTTCACAGTGAAGAGGTCAATTTGCCTTTCAAACGCAAACGGGATATACAGCCTGGGCAGGCGCGGCTATTGTGTCGCGAGGCCCTCTTATTATTTATGTATGCATAAGATGTCTGATTTATAAGTCGTGTTAAACTGCCGAATAGGGCACGTGCCACAGTGTGTGCCTCATTTTAACTATTTGTTTGTGTTGGGGTTGGTTTGTAAGACAGTGCCCCAGAATATGAGAGAACACACGCGGGCATTTATTTGGGAAGTGTGCGTGTAGCTTCGGAGCTTGTGACAGCAGCAATTCATATTTTCACTATTACATTTTTCCACTCGTTATTTACAACAGATACCTTTTACTTTGTCTTTAAACTTCTGCCACCCTTTAACAACTTTAAATATGTAACTGTTTACCGTTACCTAACTGACCTGAGTTCCAGCGTTCATTTTGATCGTATGCGTACTAACATACAACTAGCTACAACTTCTTTGTTGCTATTTGAATTGAAAACCCCCACACCCCCCATTTTAATTGTAAATTCTGATGATCGCGGTAGTGACAGACATTTCCTTTTGGCAGATCAGTAGCCCCCGAAGGGGACACACAATGCCAGGGCACGTGCGCATTTGTATAGAAACCCACCAGACCGTAAAAAGAGGAGGGACCCGGCGTGTGCCTTTATCGGGGAGGGGCAAAAAACGCACAGTAATATAATAAACCGCAGGTACATCTGCTAAGCAATCTGCAAACCCTCCTACATTCCCCCCGAAACCAAGTCTTTCTACCCTCCCACAAGCAAATCCATAGGGATCTTCGTTTCATCTGATTGGTTGGGGATGTGGCAACAAGGGGCGAGAACAATAGCATCATTCCTCCTTAAAAAGAGTGCTGCTATGCCTTGGAGACGAAAGCATTTCAGGAAGAGAAAGATCAATAGCTGATAGATACAGCCGGAATCAAAGTTTCAAGCGTGCCTGATACCCGTTGTAAACCTGGATTTTGTTTAAACCGGCGTCCACCTTTTTTTAAAGTGCCTTTTTTCATTACACGCAACGATGCCAAAAGGTTTCCTAGTAAAAAGGAACAAAAAAGCAGCGCACGTCTCCTACAGGATTCGCTCCGATGAGGACGACCAGGAAAAAATCCAGGCGCTCCAGAATAAAAGCGACTCGTCCACACCTGTGTCCGTCGCATCGAGCCCCGACCCCGCCGCAGCATCACCCAGCCCCGTGGCAGATACCCCGGTCTCGGGGCAGGATGCTAAGCCTATACAGTTCGGCAACCCGGAGGCGGTGTACCAAGGACTCTACAGCCCCACCCGGCCCATCAGCAAAGAGCACGACAGAAGATATTTAGACAGAAGTTTCAATCTGGGCTCGCCTATTTCCGCTGAATCATTCCCGACACCTGCCGCCCTCACCACTTTAGACCAGCTTTTATTTGCTCCAGTGGACTTGAAAATCGGCACCAGCAACAGCAACCGCAGCGGTACCACCAGCACCGTCCCCGCCGCTGCTATCAGGAACGCCATCAAAAGGCCGTCATCCGACAACGAACGCAAAGGGAAACCAGTAGCAAAGAAACCCAAAGCGATCCGAAAACTCAATTTCGAAGATGAAGTTACCACTTCCCCAGTGCTTGGTCTGAGAATCAAAGAAGGACCAGTCGACCTAAAACCCAGACCGCTGTCATCTGGAGGTAACAAGCCTTTAGGCGAATTCATCTGTCAGCTGTGCAAGGAAGAATACGCCGATCCGTTTTCTTTAGCTCAGCACAAGTGTTCCAGAATTGTGAGGGTTGAGTACAGATGTCCTGAATGTGATAAGGTGTTCAGCTGCCCGGCGAACCTGGCTTCTCATAGGCGCTGGCACAAACCGAGACCCCAAAACGCAGCGTCAATGTCTGCTACTCAGAGTACCAAATCTGACATCACCAAGATGCCCTCTGGTGTCAAGGCCGTGTCTGAAGAGCTGCGGGACATGAGGGCCGATTTCGCCAGTGACAGGGACACCCCCAGCCCCGGTTTGTCGGAGTCGGGGTCGGAAGACGGTCTCTATGATTGTCACCAGTGTGGGAAAAAGTTTAAACGCCAGGCGTACCTGCGGAAGCATCTGTTGGGACACCAAGCCTTGCCGAATAAACCCGAAGACCAGGGATTCCAAAATGGGGAAAAAGAGGAGAAGCTCAGCCAGGTTCCTGTCTCAGACGAAAACCAAAGCCAGGGTCCCTTGAATCTGAGCCCCGCGGAGTGTCTCCTCTGCCCGGTGTGTGGAGAGAATTTCCCCAACCGGGCAAGCCAAGAACGACATCTTCGCCTCCTGCACTCCTCCCAGGTTTTCCCCTGCAAATACTGCCCAGCCACTTTCTACAGCTCGCCGGGACTTACGAGGCACATTAACAAATGCCACCCCTCGGAAAATAGGCAGGTCATCCTTCTTCAAATGCCCGTGCGCCCTGCTTGCTAAAAACACAAGTCGTGCCTTTACCGGGGAAAACAAGTAGCACGGAGAGAAACCTCCACTGTAATACGAACTACGTGCAGCATTCAGTTCAGGTTGTCGACAAGTCGGAGACGTTTCTTTCAAACCAATCAATGGCTTATTGAAATATTATGGAACTATGACTTGAAGTATATATTTTCAGATTTCTTTGGAGTTAGTTTATCGCACACACAAACACAAGTACACACACTCACGTACACACACGTACAGAAACGTACACACATACACTCAAAGCGAAACGTTAGTTTGACTGTTAAAAGTATTTTTCTAGGACCGCTGCACACGTGCTAATGTACTTAGCTTCTAGACCTAAGAAATTGTTATTATACTCTAGGCGTACCTGTTGTCATAAATGCCTTTCAATTCACATGCTGTAAATTTCTCTTTCACCTTAGCTTTATTATAGCTTGTGAATTACCCCGTCTTGAAAAAAATCAAAATTCTTAAAACATTCCCTTTTAGTGTGGCCGTACATGCCTTTAGAGTTCTTCGATACATCCACAGTGCTGTATACCTGCCTTAAAAAGTTCAGTGTCAAATAATGATTGTTTTTATTTTGAATGAGGTTGGCACATGTTTTATTATTGTTATCTATATTATTATTGCAATGTTTCCTCATAATAGTTTTTTTATTTATTTATTTATTCAAAAGGTGATTATTTTATGTAAATTATTGTGTTGTGTGATCTATTCTGTGAGTCCTTCTGGAATTTTCTATGTCGTAGCCAAAGGTTTCCTCTGGCCTATTTATCTCTAAGTTATTGTAAATGTTGTAGATGGTTTACAAATTTACTACAATCTACACAGCTCTTGGTAAACGTACAGCTCTTACTTTAGATGCAATCTTTTTCTATACACAGGCTATTTTCTTAAATGTTAGCTTTTATAGCGCTTTAATCGTATGTTTCAACTGTGTTGACTATCTATCAAAAAATAAAATATTTTCCAAAATGAAAAGTGTTTCTTTGTGACAGTTTGTGTCCATGGTCATCCACACCGGTGGAAACTTTGTGTTATAGCCTATGTTGCAACAAGCGCATACTGACCTTCCAAAGTAAGGCGCAGGTTGCTTCTAGCTCACCGAAACATGGGTGGAAATGGATAGAGAACCGGAAATTACAGTTATTCCTAATTTTGACTGCAGATTAGCACGACGCCTTTTTTGTATAAAAAGATGAATGTTTTAAGATGAAGTAACCATAGAAAGTCATTTTAACCTCGCCCTCACCGATCAAGTTGCCGTGTCACATAAATACACCTGCAGCTGTTCAAAAACAGCTCTTAATGCCGGTACACTAAACGTTTTTTGTGTGTGTGTGTGTGTGTGTGTGTGTGTGTGTGTGTGTGTGTGTGTGTGTGTGTTAATTGTTGTCACACCATGCCGAACTCACTGAATTAGGATGATAAAATGTGAATGAAGTTTTGTCTCACTTTAATTTGTGAAATAATCACAGAATTTTACATACATTTGATTTTGAATAAAAAAATCTGTTCAGCGGAATGTTGAAACTCGATTGTCGTCGTTGTAAATTACGACTCTGCTGTTTCAATACCAGTTGCAGGATTCACTGTCATGAATCCGAGAGAAAGTGATACATTTGGCAGGTGCTCTCATTAGCATAATCTGGCTATGCAAGGGCACAATTCGCAGATGCTCACATTGTGGGCCAATACATATCAAATACACAGACAAGTATCTTTTCGTAGATAAACCATATGACCCCAAAAAGCAAATGCAGATGTAATTACTAGCAAATGTAACTTGATCAGGGCACATAGCCCATAATTTCATTGACACGGACAGCAATACATCTTTTAGGCAAATGTTTCTACATAAAGTAAACCGGGTATGGAAACCAATCCTACCATATGTCTCGAATATTTTTTTACATTTTCCGAATTAATTTGTCTAATTGATACGAATACAAATGATTTTGCAGTTTTGCAAATACCAACAAGGTGGGTCAAATTCAATCCGACGCAAAAGGCTCTCAAAACATAAATTACACCACATTTGCGTTGTAAGAATGTTTGGATTGGTAAACTAAACATTGATATGTTATGTACTGCTTTTTAATTTTTAAGTTTTGTACGGGCTCATATTTTCTTTTCTACAACTGATTATTAAATTTACATTTGTAGAACTTCTTAGATCGTGCCATACCGAAAATGAAGGCTAAATTGAACGATACAAATCAAAGCTGCTATTTTTATTTTGTCCCTTACTCCTTGGTAAAGATCACTTACGCTAATTCGAATAAAGGGAAAAAAAGGCAAAGTGATTTCTGAGCACCCCAAGAAGAGACAAGTGTTTTGTTAACCCACAGGCTATAATCACGGAAAATGCAGGTGACAATCACGTCTGGGTCACCCAGACATCATTCCCTCTTTGGATTGACCTGCGGTTCGCCCTTCGCTTATTAAAGGGAAAGGTACGCTGCTTTCCGGAAATTTAGTTTCGCGTTTTTTCCTCCACATGGATGCACTTGTCCTTGTAGATAAGTAAACACGAGGCGCAACACGTCGCAAATGAAAACGGGGAATATGCTTTGTGAATGACATCAGTCTTGAGGGGTTGGAGGTCACGGCGTGATCTCAGAGGATGGATGCCGTTAGGTGGGAGACACCTTATCCGCCCTGCCTTACCACGGACATCTGTCACAGGATGCTGCTCGAAACGCACACCATGGGTACGCGTAAAAAGCCTTACGCACGGAGAGCTGACGTTGCAATGTCGGCAAACCGCCGCTTTCAAAGCAAATAGAAAAGGGCCCACTACATTAAAACACAGTTAACTCACCCGGTGCTGTTAAGGGTTGTCTTCAG